>CAHIKZ030000740.1:815000-860000 GCA_903632075.3 Acanthosepion pharaonis
CGTAGAAGAGACGGCTACATTTAACCGTTTCGACAGTGAAAGAATGGGACCGAGATGTCAACATAGTAGCACGTTTAAATTCATGCAGTTTGGGAACAAGCGAAAGTAACTCGTTGGATCAGTTACCGTGAAAGTATTTGTAGAAAAGACAAAAGGAAGCAAGGGTACAGACGTACCGTCGCTTCTCTCTGTCTTTTCTACAAATATCTTTTCTACAAATATCGCATTGCATATCTGTTATGGGAACATACCCATAATAATAATGGACTATACCTGACATTATAATTACTGCGTCTCTCAAGAGGTACCAGGAGATTGTAAGACGAGGAGAGATAATTGAGAGCATATTGTAAAGACATTGGAATAGTGATGCTTATCGAGACAACATAGTTCACTCTAACCAAATCTGATAGTCATTACTAATACTTCTACTTCTTTGTATTATATTTCTGTTGTAATATATCTTTGTATTCCATACCTGTGTTCGTGTTATTCTTTCATTTGTTCTAACCTTGGACCATCACCGTGGTACAACGAACTTGAACCATAACAATATCCGTGTCTGGATTTTGTTGAGGACCATAAGACGATCAGCGGGGACTCCGGACCATATATGACAACAGTATTCCATGCAAGGGCGAATGGTTGATTTACAGATTTGACGGATGGATGAGAGAAACTTTCTGGCGTGACACAGAAAACCAACTTTCCTTGCGGTAGATGAAGCTATTGATTCAATGCAGTTGTTCCTATCACAGGTCAGCGGACAATTTGAGACCAAGCAGTAGCAGAGAGGTGCTCTCGGGTGTTAGAAAAACAGAAACTTGCCGACGTTTCCTTGACATATAAATATAGTCTTATGCCTGTATTTGGAACAGAATTTACCAGTTCGCCAGAATTTAACTGTTCGACTTAGTTTGCCACGTCTGCATTACGCGTTGCAAGTCGCTTGATGACTTCAAGAACCGTTGTCTTTCTCACGAGAACTAAAAACGTGGATCATACTTGTCAGTGATTCACAGAGTCGACAGCCATCATTTACGCGTGCATTTTTCCTCGTTGTAAATATAGTCGTGTAAATGCATTATTGCCTATTCGTTCGTGAAATATTTGAACAACTCCTTGCATGAGAGTGAATACTTTTATGCCTTGCCAAGAAAAGAAAATGTTTTATTTTCTTGAGGCAGAGACAGAGAGAGAGAGGGGGGGAGAAGAGAAAGAGAAAGGGAGAGAGAGAAAGGGAGAGAGAGAGAGATGGGGGGTAAAGAGAGGCAGGGGTGAAGAGAAAAAGAAAGTGAAGGAAACAGAATAAAAGGAAGAAAGGGAAACCTTGTTTGAGAGCGAATTATTTTGTGTCTTGCCAAGAACAGAAATGTTTTATTTGCTTGAGAGAGAGAGAGACACAGAAACAGAGAGAGACATAGAGAGAGGCACAGAGAGAGAGAAATGTTTTAGTTGAGAGAGCGATAAAGAGAAATAAGGACTAAGAGAGAGAGAGAGAGAAAGGGAGGGAGTGGTGAGGAGAAAAAGAAAGTGTAAGACACATAGATTGAAAGAAAGAAAGGTAATCCTTGTCTGAGAGCGAATTATTTTGCATGTCTTGCCAAGAACAGAAATATTTTATTTGCGAGAGAGAGAGAGACAGAGAGAGAGACAGACAGAGAGAGAGAGACAGACAGACAGTGAGAGAGAAAAATGTTTTGAGAGAGAGAGAGTGTAAGAAAGAAAAAACTATTATTTTATGTGTCTTGCCAAGAAAAGAAAGATATTTTATTTGTTTGAGAGAGAAAGGGAAAGACAGAAAGGGAGAGGGTAAGAAAGAATTAGAAAGAAAGAAAGAAAAAAAGAATGAAAGAAAGAGACAGAGAGAGGAAGAAAAACAGGGAATCCTTGTTTAAGAGTGAATTATTTTACCTCTCGCCAAGAAAATAAATGTATTTTGTTTGCTTGAGAGAGAGAGAGAGAGTGTGTGTGTGTGTGTATGTGTGTGAGAGAGAGAGAGAGAAAGAGAGAAAAGTAAGAGAGAAAGAAAGAGACTAAGGAGAGAAAAAATGGAAGAAAAAAAAAGAGAACGGGTATTCTTGTTTGAGACCGAATTGATTTATGTGTTCTGCCAAGAAAAGATAGATATTTTATTTTTTGAGAGAGATGGATACATACATTCATACATATATATATATATATATATATATATATATATATATATATATATATATAGAGAGAGAGGGTTGAGAGAATAGGAATAAGGAAAGATTATGCGACAGTCAGCGATAGAAGAAATTTTCATATATTTAGTAATGAGAAAATCTCATTTTTTATAGATGTTTATCTATAAAGTCAAAAAAAGGGAAATATTGAAGTAAATTTGCAATTACTTTGTTAATATTTTCTTCACCAG
Organism: Acanthosepion pharaonis; assembly: GCA_903632075.3. NCBI lineage: Eukaryota > Metazoa > Mollusca > Cephalopoda > Sepiida > Sepiidae > Acanthosepion > Acanthosepion pharaonis. The sequence continues at coordinate 817,399 of CAHIKZ030000740.1, forward strand.
AAATCTCGCATTTTTATCTGTGCAGTTCATTCTGTTGTTGTTTGTTGATTTCTAAATCATTAATATAAAAAATATTCATAAAAAGCTAGCACGGAACACAAAAGAAAATATATTAGCAATCAGACCTTCCTATTTAACAATGAGCTATTTCGTTGTTATAGTAACACGAAGTATAATTGCTTGTAATGCATCTATATTATGTCATTAATAAAAAGAGGAGGACGGATTGCGTGGCAGGTAATTATATATAACTTTATATTAAATAAGATATTTGAAAGAAAAAGCTGTGAGTTTGTTTCTTACAGAAAATGTCAGTCAGTCACTAGGCGATTATGTATCTTTCAATATATGACTGACGAGGTAGATTTATTCCCGCAATAGGTTGCCATTTCTTTTTGCGGTAAACCAGTTGCCACCCAAGGCTATAGAACCCGGTCTGTCCTGCTATTTACCCATAGGTGGGAGAAGAAGAAGAAGACGACCACCACCACCTTTCTCAAGAGTATTAGAACGTAAGTGAATATAAGGGATTCGACTGGAATTGCTCTATCGTGCCTCCCCAGGAAAAAGTACAAAGCTAATTGTTATGTAGTGTGCGAAAAAGGTTTTTCTTCCTCCGTATGAATCCGATTACTTCGTCGCCACATTGTTAGGTAGGGGTTCACAGTGGAGGCTTGTATTTGTACTAAATCGGTCCTAAAATGGGTTCGACGTACAAAACGTTAGGAACTTGATATAAATAGGTAATGACACAGTAATCTAGTTGTGGTGGCTGATACTTTAATATCCGACTAACGGTCGTCCGACATCGACTGACTGATCAACCCCCAGCCGACCCAGTGACTGCTACTACTACTCCTACTTATTATAGGTGAGAGAGTCTATTAACAATAGAATAGGTGTGTTCCAGTATAACACTAATAATATCATGAGGTATTGCTCAGGGTTTCTGAGTTTGTGATGATGATGTTTAGATCCCAAAATCATATCTGAGACTAGAATATAAAAAACGTAATGAAATGACATTGTTATTTTCGAACTTGTATTATATATATATATATATGTGTGTGTGTGTGTGTGTGTGTGTGTGTGTGTGTGCATACTTAAAGCGGTTTAAAACAAAGGTGGTACTCGAGTGAAGGAACAGCAACACGCGCGTAGATAAAAGAGAGGTTTATTGTAAAAGAGAAAGACAGGGAATCGGGTGGCAGGCTAGTAATTCCCAAAGCAAGGATATTTACCAACCATCCCACGCGGTCAAATGTGGCACAAGGCAAAATTTAACGTGGGGTATCCGGGCCCGTAGATTCGGCCAAAAATTCCCCATATACAATGTGATTGGGTAGCTGTTTCCCGAGAAGAGACTTTGCCCTTCGACATAGCCTCATCTGGGGATCCTCTCTGCCCGGAGGCATAGAGTTTGACCAGCACAGCTGGAGAAGAATCTCCAACTAATTCCCGAAGCAAGCCTCCCAGTATATCCTTTGCTCACTATAACGCAGTGAAGCATATATATATATATATATATATATATATATATATATCAGATCATTATTCAAACAAATATTTTAAAGTTGCTTTAGAAGTTTGCTATCACGAATTTACAACTTGCGTCTGTTATTCCGTGACAGATTTCGTCGCATAGCAAACTTTTATGTCAACATAACAGAATATCATCTTTGATGGTTAATATCTTTGTTTAATGCCTCATGTGAACCGAAAGTTTAGATCAAGGAACAGCATAATAAAAAATATCTTAATGTTGAACACTTTTTGTCTTCATTTTCTCCCTAAATTCAAGCAACTATACGTATCTTAGAACAGCTCATGTTCAAACATAATAGACATTCGTTGTCTATTATATTTAACAATATATATATATATATATATATATATATATATATATCAAAAACTTTCTGTCGTTGAAAAGACCATATACGTTGAACGATGTCATCATTCTTGATCCTACTTTGACTTATCCTCTTTTCTATATTAACTAACATGTTGATAAAATGGTTATCAGTGAAAGTGTGTGACTTGTCGCCCCCTGTTAGAATGACTGGTCTTCTCCATATCCATAGAAACAAATATTACGAATGTATATGCTTATAAAGCTCCGTAAATGTCAAAAATATTTATTCCAAAATTCGCTTGATGATGAAAAAAACTAGGTACTTTAATGGAATTGGGAGTTTTTAGCTTCCATTTTTGAAATATGGCGATTCCTGTGTAGCGATGGAATCATTTAAAAAAATAATTATAATATAGGCTCTACTTGCGTATCGAGCACAGTTTTTTTAAAATAAAAACAAAAATACTAAAAACTTATTAAGAACGCATTATTAACTTAACGGTTCTTTCCTATTTTTCAATATATTTGCACACACACACACACACACACACACACACACACACACACATATATATATATATATATAGAGAACAAAAAGAAAGAAAGAACAAAGCATTGAAGCAGGTGGCTTCAGTTCGAAGAGTCTCAGTAATTAATTTACTATTGTTTACCATATCATTCATTTTATTGTTATTAACCAGAATTAATCAGAACCATTTTTATAATAAATTTCTGGACTATGATTAATTGCTTTGTCTTAATTGTTATTGCAAGTAACTGTATATTGACTTCATTGCAACTTGTATATATATATATATATATATATATATATATATGAAGAAAAATATATACGGAAAAAACAAACAAAAATCCTCATATACAATTTATCCTGTTTTAATGTTAATATGTCAACGTCGGACGTTTCGGTCCAATAAACCATCTTCAGGACATATTCATAAATTATAACATTATCAATACAACGTTGACATATTAACATTAAAACAGTATAAATTGTACATAAGGATTTTTGTTTGTTTTTTCCGTATATATTTTTCTTCATACTGTCGGATCTATATCCATATATTTGCTTACATATATATAAATATGACGTCCCACATTATGATACGCCATGAGCATATATGAATGTACGTGAGAGATTCATGGAAGACTGAAGTTTAAATACAGTAAATTCGACCTTGCTAACCGAACGCTCATTCTTAGCCAAGTCGGTAAAGGCACGTCAAGCTAAATGACGGTTCCGTATAGGATACAGGTTCGAATCCTGACGGAGGAGGAATATTTTCTGAGAAAATTTCCCGGACATCCAGCCCGGTAAATGTTGTTTAATACTGTTTATTATAAACAGAGCATTTACTTAAATATTTGTATCTATAAAAAGAATGTATAAACATAAAAATGTCTTTATATATATATATATATATATGTATGCAGATGTCAACACCGGGTGGCGAAGTTCTGCTTCAAGCTTGGATGCAATCAGATCGTCTGAAGATTGCTTTCAAGCGTAAAACAGACTGCTCCCTTGCGGTGTTGAGCTCAATGTCCACTTTTATATTTGTATACGCTCTATCCCTGATATTGAGCACTTTTACTCATAAATATAGTATATCTAAAACTATATTTTTCTTATGTGTGCGGGTGTATGTGTACGCACGTCTGTGCATGTGTGTACGGATATATATATATATATATATATATATATATATATATATATATATATAGACAGATAGATAGATGTGAAAGTATATATATATATACTGACATAAATGCAGAAAAAGTATGAACGCGATTACCTTGTGTTAGTGCGTATGCTAACATATGTGGGAAACAGAAGGAATTTTTTGTGTGTAAATACATGTGAGAATGTATGCGTATGCATCTAAATACAAACATATGTCACCCCTAATTGCCTGTTGTATCGTTGTGAGTGTGTGAAGAAGGCCAAAACTTGGCTCACTTTTGCTGGCTACTTTGTTTCCCGCCTAATCAACATAGACGTAAATCAATCAATGGCGCTGGCCTTGGTCTTTGCGCCTGCGCAGCTCGGCCTGACTACCACAATGGCTGCAATTCTCTCGGCGGGAGATCAAATGGGAAGTTAGTGGCAAGTGACGTTAGACAGTGATAAATGGCGAATAAGAACATCATCATTCTCTCTTTCCCGCCTTTTCTCTTAAACGTTTTATTATTCGGCGTTGAATCATTTTCTCTTCTTTTGTTTTCGCTCTTTTTCTTTCCCTTTTTTATCTTTTTTTTTTTTCATAATGACTCTGCTGCTTCTTCAGTTTATTTCTATATCGATGGCGAGTTCTTTTCTTAGATTCTTTTTTTTTCTTTCGTTTTTATTATCTGTTTTTTGTTTTCCTTTTTTTCTTTTTTTCTTTCTATATTTTCCTTCTCATCATCCTTTATGTATTCCTTTCTTTCTAACGATCTTTCTTTTTTTTATATTTTTCTTTCTTTTTTCTTCAATTTACTTTTCATTCTTCTTGTTTCTCCATTTAACTTTTGCTTCGTTTCTATCATTCTTCTTTCAATCTTTATTATTTCATTCTTTATTCTTTCAGCTAATATGCTAATATATATACATACATACATACATACATATATATATATATATATATATTTGTGTGTGTGTATGTATATATATATATATATATATAATTATTTATTTAAAAAATATGATTCCATCGTTACATAAGAGTTCTCATGTTTCAAAACAAGAGCCGAAAACTTCAATATAATTATTTGAATTAAATTGAATCAAAGAATCAAGCTCTGTTCCATCTTCAAGCGAAATTTTTTTTTGAATCATATATATATATATATATATATATATATATATATATGTGTGTGTGTGTGTGTATTTACTTATCCATTTTCTTTCTTGCTTTATGTCTATTGGAATTTATGTTTTTCTTCCAGTATTTTTGTTTAGATACTATATTCATTTTTTTCTTTCGTTTCGCTTTCATCTATTTTTTTTTCTTTCTTTTTTCTTATCAATTTTTCTTTTTTTTATTTCCTTCTTTCTTTTTCATGAACCATAATACAATATATTACTTTTTAAAATCATTTACATCTAAGCAAGACAATAAAATCCACCCTAATTCAAGGGTAACTGAAATTGTTTGGACAATAAAAGAACACTGTACAAAGAGACCGGAGCTGAGATTTTACATTGCATTTAATTTTTTAAAGATCGTAGTTGACAGGAAAACAAAAAACCGGAAGAGAGTCCCACAAGCTAGAAGTACCTGAGAACAAGCTATTGGCAAAGAACTTATGATTACAACTAATACTTTCAACAGTGAAATTACAAGACCGAATTGCCAATCAAGCATTGCACTTAAATTCGTGAAGATGAGTTACCAATGAGGATAGTTTAGATCATTTACCGTGAAAATATTTATAGATAAGGCACAGGGTATCTACGTTACAGTGATGGGAATATGAGCGTGGCTGCGTGCCGGGTTAGGCCCGATAACACAGCAGATTTTTTATTTGGATTTTATGAAGGTCTCTTGATATAAAATATTGTGGTGTCCTCCCTCTAAAGAGTCTATGTTGGACTCTTCCACCTACTATAAGATTAGTAGGAGCGAAAGCCTTGGGGGAACAGATGAATAGATCGAACGCTGGGTCAACCGACAGTCACTCACTAGTCGTGCAATTCTCTTCTGTTGTATTTACTGTTTAATATATAATATATCTGTAACACTTGTTTTGTTGTTCTTAAACCATTTACATGTACACAACATAAAAAAGAAGCTTGGAACTATATTTTCAATATATTCAGAGAATGTTAGAGAAATATTTGATGCACGGACGAATAATAAAGTTATAAACCTGCCGTGAAAAATTATCTTCCACGATATAGTGAACCAAACATCCTATCAGCAGATTAGAAATATGATTTAATATCATCATTTCTGTTCACGTCAGTTGAAAACGTGAGACTAATAAGGTCCCCTGGAGGTTAGCATCAGCTATGATACACTTTAATAACTTTGACAGTCACCGAAATTACAATGAAATTAAATTTACGCCAGCTTTATTTTGGTTTATTTCGTAACAAACATAAACTGTAACAAACAAAACACAGACAAAACTAGAAATGCAATAATAAAGATTTTTTTAAAATTTAAAAAATTTTTTAAAATAATTTTTAGACATAATAACAAATAGAAAATCCCTTAAAAATTTTGGTGGGGGGCCGTAATAGCACATATGGGTGTACATGCATTCATGTGTATGTACGTATATATATATATATATATATATATATATATATATATATATATATATATATATATATATATATACGCGGTTGTGTGCTGATATTGTGTATCACACGGTTTTGTGATTTTTTTGCACGTTTTTTCAGAGGTAATTGGATCTATGACTGTCTCGCCGAAGTATACAATACTTAAAATTCTAAATTAACATCTTTTATACCATTATCCAGCCGCCATCTTACACATTATTTTTCTAACTTTACTTTTTAAAGTTATCTGTATTTAAAATCCCTTCGTTTTATGTTTGATGTTATTATCATTATTGTAATTTCTATTTATTATTTGTATTAAAGGCCCGTTTATTAGACTAACTAATATGGAATTGAGTCGATTTGTCCTGCCTAATATAACAGGCCATATCAGACAATTTGCTGTATAACCCAATGTACAAATTTCCACACTTTAAGGAAAGAATTCTAGGCCGGATCAGTCTTCTTAGGCTTACTACTATCCATTCATTATTTTCCCCCTTTCGCTAGTTCATACAGAGTAAAATTACGTTTCATCATTCTTGACAGATTTTGTTAATAGAATGTGGGGTATTTAATAACAAGGATGATAGAAAAAAATAATCTATATTAAAGAGGCTGAAATAAACAAACAGTTTTCTTTTCAAATTTAAAACTCTAGTGTTTTTATTTCGTGCGTATGTGTAGTCACATCCGCGAAAACAAACCTTGTCCGATGAAGGCCTAAGGGACAAAACACATCACATGAAAACTTTTTCCACTTTGTCATACAGCTTTCCTACAAAGCTGTTCTTGATATATAAGTATTTATATATTGTTATCGCAATATATATATATATATATATATATATATATATATGTATTGGAGGTGGGAGAGATATTTAGAATCCTGTCTGGCTACCTATAGAAAATGACCGTTAGCAACATGGTCTGACAGACCGAGTAAATTTTATTCTCATTAAATATTCTACGAATTTAGCCTTGTTCTACTCTAAAATTAGATTCCTCAATTGTCTATGCAGACATCGAAAAGATAATTGTTTAGCAAACCAAGTGTAATAAAGAGAGCCTTCAAGGATGAAGATAGCTTTTGTCTGTGAAAAGATTCTCCCTCAAGAACGATTCGGACTCGTTTTTTTGAATATTGCAATTCAATAAAGGCTGCCACTGTCTGTCGTTCTGTTCGACAGAGTTTTCATTTGTACTTAGAACGAAGTCATCGAATTTTACTTCTCAAATGAAGGATATATTCGAAGCATATTTTTTGCATTAAAGTAAGAAGCAAGACGTTTTTCATAAGTTGAGTGAAGTTCTTCTTGGAAGAAGAATAAGCAAATAGATACGCGTACGCGGCCATATTCAAATAATTCTATAGCAGATGCAGTTATGGTGAATATTTATGTGAGAAATTAAGAAAATCAGGCACTTTTTAATTTTTTTATTACCATTATCCTTCCGTAATACCATATTTCTGTTGACTCTTCTTCTGTGACGAGATTGTCCATTGGAGGAGCGGTATTACGTAACAATTTAGTTCTTTTCTTTTTTTTTTTGCTGCCAACAAAATTTCCATATTTCTTAATACTTTCCTTAACTTTTGGTGCGTCCTGGGTATGACGATAAACTACATCCGGCAGCAAGGCCTCTCATCCGAAGTTTATGAGGGCCACAACTATGGGCAAATTGTTAGCCCCCAAACTGGGCTCAAACACTATGAAATACAAATAGAGCAATACATTTTTGAAAAAAAATATTATCAGCAATACATTTAAAGGCATCATATTACCAACCCTAAAAATTTTGTCCGCATTAAATAACACATTGAGGTTGATATACCGTAAAAAATAAAACAAACCTTAACTTTTGGAAGTTATCATTCTTTATTCTAATGTACTTTCAATGGATATGCAAATTAGACAATGCAAATATATCGCTACTTTACACTTACACTTACTTGTGATATTATAATTTTTTATTATATTACTCGTGACGCATTTGTGTTTTTCTTTTTTTTTTTGCCTATGGACTATTTTCTCCGTATTACAGAACATCGCTTCGCACTTTCCAAAAAATTCTCATTTAAAGGCATAGAATTGTAGTTTGGGGAAAAAAAATTCCAACAGTTTCAATCTCCGAACTTGTATGAGTTTCCGAGTTAAACCCTAATACTGTCATGTGTGAATTCGGCTTTGGCTGAGAAGAATGTTATAATAAGTTCCACACGAAAGTAAATATTAAAAGCTTTTTTTCCCCATTAATTTTGTAATATTTTGTTTACCTTACTTGCCAAAAAGTTTTAATTAATTCTGAAAATGTCAATGTCATATTTGTCGTAACTCTACTTAATTTAAAAATGTATTAGATCAAACATGGATGATTTAATGAATTTATTGTTACATACAGACCAAAGTTTAAGCGAATGTTGAAAAACCTACAAAACCTAATTTGCATTTAATTTTGGCATTTTTTTTTTGATAGATTTTATTGAATCACATTGATTATTTCTTTCTCAAAGAGTATTTCGCTTGAATACAAAATACGTGCGACATGCAAAATATATCTCCTAACAGACATATGCGTATAAATATATCTATTTAACTATATGCGGGCGTGTATGTGCATTTACTTTTTTTTGTGTGTGTGTGTGTGTGTGTGTGTGATCGCATTTGTATATTTGGGAGTATATCTGTCTGTTTGTGTACTTGCATCGTTGTATATGTGTTTTTATCATTGTGTATTTGAATTTGTGTGCTTTATAGGTTTCTGCATGTGTGTTCGTGTCTTTAGGTGTGTGTTTGAGCGATGTGAATTATCTGTGTTTGAGATGGTATATGTGTTTCTTCCTCTGTCTCTCTCTCTCTCTCTCTCTCTCTGTGTGTGTGTTGTGTGTGTTCACATGACCGGTTGTTAAAAAACTCTTGGATCACCTCCCAATGATTAACCAAATGACCAGGCCCCATAATTTTGTAGGGACAAGTTGTGTGTATAACTCATCAGCCATTCTCATATATATATATATATATATATATATATATATATATATATATATATATATATATATAATAAATAAAGATATTTTAACAACCTGAAGATGGTCTCACATGGGACTGAATGTACTTGTGAAAATAAAGATTATTTGAAAGAAAATTTTGGAATTTTTTTCTTGAAAGAATTAAAATTAAATAAATAGACATAATAATTTAAATTATTTAACCAAATCTGCTTGAATAAAAATATTCTGCCTAAATATATACATTCAATAAGTGACACATTCATCGCTTGAAAATGAATCAAAGATAAATATTTTAAATTTAGTTCTATAATTAAATTTAAAGTTTATTTTCTGTTTTTGAAACATGGTAATTCCTGTGTAAGGATGGAACCATATTTTTAAATTAGTAAACTTATAATGTTTAGGCTCCACTGAATTGTATTGAGCACTGTTTTTTGTTTAAGGATTCTGTATTCATTATTATATTTACACTGTTCTTACATTGGGCTCTCTTTGGATTTATATCCTGCTTGGAATTAGCATCCCTAATATCAAGTGATATTATATATATATATATATATATATATATATATATATATATATCAGTAGACATGGAAGTTAACATCCAGAGTCGACAGTCTGTTACATGCTTAAAGGCAAACATCATGTTTGACGATTTCGTTTAAGCATTAAACAGATTTTCGCTTCTGTGTGTAGAACTCAATGCTCATTTTTTAATTACATACACTCCATATCTGGTATTGAGCATTTTAACCCATAAATATAACTTATTTTAAAACTATATTATATCAAAATAAAACCTAATACTGCTATATATTTACATTTATCATTGTAGGGCTGCATTCAGATCAGTCTAGTTTATTTCAGTCCATTGACATTTACCTACGTCAGGAGAGGGTACCTGGGGTTAAGAAATGCTTTTCCATAAATCTTCTATCCTATACATTGTAGTAGGATTATATCCATTCGTGATAATGGAGATATTTTTTTTTTTATTCTGGGATATCTGATCTTGGTCGCTTCCATGAAAACCGAATGGAAAAATATATTCAATATCGTATTCAGGCGGCCAGATCTGACAATTACTTCTAGAAAGTGAGGGCATGATATGTGTTCGTTCTATACCGAATTGCAAGAATGCCAAATGGGATCTGCTGCCTTCATGCAAGTGATAGCTGTTTGTGTGTGCGGCGTACACCCTGGGAGCGACCTCTGTCAGAGTGTATTCGCCCACAAGCCTAACCTCTGACAGCATGTTGTGCCGTAAATAATAGCGTCCACTTGCTTTTAATCTTTGTGGAGGAAATGTTGAACAGCAAGATCTATGCGCATAAAAATTCATCTCACTCTGTCGAAATGTCTTCAATACAGGATGATGCTCTTTTGTAGCTGAGTAATACCTGCCAATATGGTGCCCGTGCTCTTCAACATGCTCTAAGATATGTTCGCCAAGATATCTAGCGGGGGGCGAACGTCGGAATAGTTCCACATTGAAATATATATTCGTGTTTATCCATGTAGGATAAATTCCTCCTTTGTGTTTGAATATATTTCAATAATTAATTTAACATTAATGACTAACAGTGGCTGCTATGTAAGTAATTTTTCAAATGTATTTATGTAGGAATTTTAAATCATTAAATGAAAAATAACATGAACCAAAAGAAAAAAAAATGCAAGGCTGTTCTCGCCTACTTACTAATGAGATTTTTTTTGTGTGTTTGAATAAGAAGACAATATGTGAGTAAGGGAGAAGAAATATAAACATTATAAACATTACTTACATACAATATATATATATATATATATATATATATATATATATATGTTATTGGGTCCACCCTTTTTCATACAAGTGGACTCGACCAGTGTGTACTTGGACTGCTGTCGTTAAATACCCAGAGTCAGTCATAGTAGTCTGGAGACAGTGATTGTGATTGAGTTGGGGGTAGAGTAATAGTGTGAGGTAACCTCTTGTAGAAGTCACAGTTACAAGCACGTAGACTCTAAAGAAGTGCTACGTCGAGACTGAATTTAACAGACTATATATATATATATATATATATATATATATATATATATTGCTACTAACCACGTTTCTGGATCTACTAACCGTATTACCAATTGTATTATTGTGTAAATACATTTATTTGTTATATTTCATTTCTGCGTTTGTCATTCATTGGAGACCTGATTTCATCTCGGAATCAACAATAATATATATATATATATATATATATATATATATATATATATATATATATATGATAAGTTCAGTTGCTAATAACGGTAGTAACAGGTCTCGCAAAAAAAAGGAAAGAGGAGGGCGTGTTGGTTAGTTTTCAATGACCCATGAAGAGAATCAGTAACTAGTGATAATGCGAGATTTCCTGGTAAAAAAAAAAAAAAAGAGTTCATTCTCAAATAGTTTTGGCCGGATAGGATATGTGTATCCAATGATAAAATAGATGGGGGTTCTCTTACTACACTCTCACCGTCACTGACAAGTAGTTGCAAAAATCTCTCTTCTGGGGACATTAAAAATATTGCTATTTATTACTACAGGAAAAGCCTTTCTCCCGGTAAAAAGATGACTGTTTTTACTTTCAGTAATAAACAGAGACAGTGTAACTTTAGTATTAACCAGACGAGAGCTGTGAGAACTAACGCCTATCTAACTAATTGCCTATCTAGACGCCATGTCCCTTATATATATATATATAAAGAAACTTAACACGTCCTTACCGCGAAAATTTGACAGTAATATGTAGGGCACTTTGGCATTCCTATTTGTTATATATTATGTCCATAAAATGTAGAATTATATATATATATATATATATATATATATATATATTACTTTTATGGTCACATGTAAGAACGAATTCTACTTTTGAAATCAGCAGGGGTAAAATGTCCAAATCTAATTAGCACGAAATAATATATATATATATAAAATGTATTAGCATCTTGATCTCTCCTAGTTTCTAATTAGATATTTGCTTATATGCGATGAATAGGCGTCATGAGCTTCTTTGTGCAGAATATCTGCAGTCTTATTGTTTTATAATATAAAACTTATCTCGTTTATTTGTCTTTGCACATGCGTAACTGTTCAGATATATTACGCTCAACATTATCATGATATTAGGTAGAACTAGCGACAGTGTAAAATTTGGTCTGAAGAGATGAACCACTGAGACCACGAAATAAAATATCAGCTGAATGGATTTTTAAAGATTCTGTATTTATATATATATATATATATATATATATATATATATATATATATCATTAAAATTTTAATGATTAAATTTGAATTTTAAAATTGGTAATTTTTACTTTTTATTTTAATATCAAATTTTATCATATAATTTAATAATTATTGGTTAGAATAAATTCTTTTTTTTTAATATTACCCCTATTTTAAAGATATGTATAGCTATTATAACATGACTTCGTTATCAAGCTTTTTGAATTTTCCTATACTTGTATTTTGATTGGTCATTCTAGCTTTTGTAACAACGTTTTCCCCTTGCGAAGGATCTTTAATTAATTTGAAACTTTTTAAACCATTTAATTTACATTCAACATCATCATTTGATAAGACACCGGAGGTGTTGAAACAAAATGGCTATTTTTGTAGTGATTTTATAACATAATTATGTTATAAATTTTTTAAAATAAATAATTATATATATATATATATATATATATATATATATATAAAGAAACTTAACACGTCCTTACCGTGAAAATTTGACAGTAATATGTAGGGCACTTTGGCATTCCTATTTGTTATATATTATGTCCATAAAATGTAGAATTATATATATATATATATATATATATATATATATATATATATATATATTACTTTTTATGGTCACATGTAAGAACGAATTCTACTTTTGAAATATATCATATATATATATATATATGCATCTACCCTGAATTTTTGATACCTAATGTTTAAAATGAATTTTTCAAAATGAAAAAGTATTCTTGAGGATTTCATTTTAACTTTAATAGAAAGCTAAATCACTAAATTTACTATTTACAGTAAGCAAAATACTCTGGTGTATTCAAATGGAAATCATATAGATTGGAATATCAACTTTTCCTTCGCTTTCCCAAAAATCGATTACAAGCGGCCATTTTCGCACATTTTAACACATTTAACTATCGGTTATAAAAACTCCCAAAAATAAAATATAAATTTGTTTGACGTTATTTGAGGAAAATTAGCACATTTCAAGTTAATTTAATATTTCTTACTTGTAGCATAAAAAACGTAGTATACAAGCATTTCTTAACCACGGCTCCTGTTTTTCTGACGTACCGATTGACGAGCTAAAAGTTGTCAGCTAAGTATGGATGACCAGAATTGACATAAATTGACGAAATCTATGTGAACGAACTTTTTTTTAGTTTTTAATTACTTAATAATTTTTACAAATTAATTATATTTTTAGTAATCATCTAATATTTTATTGACTTTTAGTTACTATAGTGTTATAACATTACTTCTGAAGAAGCTTTCTGAAAAATTATTAAAATTCAAAAGCCTATAAAAAAAGAATTAACTGAAAAAAGTAAAAAATACTAACAAAAACATTTTTACTAGATTTTCTTCTTAAAAATGTTTAAAAAAAAATACTCAATTGAAATATGACCAGCACTAAAATAAATACATAATATAAAAACTAAAAAAATGTAAAACTTATTTTAAAGTTTAAAATCTTTGAAGGGATGATGTGACAAAACTGTCAGGACGTAAACATGAAATGAATAAATAATTGCATACAAGAGAATTTAACGGTAAAGGGGGGACAACTCTTACAACACGTGATCTTTTAATAATAATGTCATGTATAGACTGCCATATATACAAAAATGAACATTCTTAAATTAAACAAATATTAAAAATTATTTTAAAAATATTGGGGTAAACCACCTTTATTAAGCTTTTTAATTTTTGATTCGTAAATACGGTTTCCACTTAATTACAATATCTAATAAAAGAAAATAAGTAATGCAGAATTTTAAACGATTTTTAAATTATTATAATAAAATTTTTAAAAAATAAAAATTTCTTGTAAAAATTAAATATTGATCGAAAAAGTTTTTTTTTTAAGACAATGGTGTCCTTAATATATTTTATTTATAAAATCAATTAAAAGTTTTTCTTATTAAATGATATCATAGACTGATTGCAGTTTTTAGTTTATTATTTGGAGAGATTTTCGGAAAATGAGGAGTAGTTTGAAAAAAAAGTAGTAGATGATTTACATTCTCACAGGAGTACTGCTTTTAAAAAAATAAACAAATTTTGAAAAGAAAATTTAATGAAATTAAGGAAGTGCTGAGTGTAACATATGTATAAAAAATATTTTCTACAAAATATTCAAAAATAATTTAATTCATTTGTGAATAATTTCTGAAAGTTTCATTAAAATCTGACTATTATTTTATTCTTGCAAGAATTTCCAAATCAATGTGTTTTTCACCGGAAGATAAAAGCAAAAACACTAATCGTAATTCTTACGTCACTGCCTGAACGTAAAAAACAAGATTTTTAACCAAAATGTCGAACATGCTAGAAAGGATTAAAAAATCTAATAAAATAATAAAATTACCTTGGTTTTTCTATTTAAAAATAACATAAACATTTTGACGTAAATCTTATTTTTATTAAGTTTGTGGTCTCAGAGAACAAGTGGCGTTGTATATATTATATATATATATATATATATATATATATATATCCTTAATGAATAATTTTTAATCCAGCATTATTTCTTATTAATATAAATGTTACTTGTAGTGGGTTGCTACTCCTTTTTTTAATTAATATCAACCGGCCTAGATCGAGACGTCTCACTTCTCTTTTATGATCAGTAGGATTGTTCGATGGAAGCTGGTTGGTATTAAATTCACTGTCTAACATAATTAGTGATTAATTTATTTTAGACGGCTTATCAACCCCTTGCAGGGTATTTAAAGCCAGAAAATGTTTTTAGATTGTAAGCATTTTTTTTTACTGGGATAATAATACTTTTAGTGATACAAACCTTACCAATTAACCCATAGCTGGCGAGGAAGAGGACATTAAAAGAACAGGATTCATGGCGACAGAAGATAAGGATTGACGATGAATTCAAATGTTTGAAGATCGTAGTTGACAGAAAAGCAGGAATCTGGAGGAAAGTTCTACAAATGTTAAATGCAAGAGAAGAAACCAATAACGTAGAATTAGCAATTTAAACAGCAATATGATGCGACCTATCTGCCAATTGAGTACTGCGCTTACTCTTATGATGTCGAGATACGAAAGAGAAAAAAATCATCAGAAAAATTAACATGAAAATATTCATAGAAATGTAAGAGGAAAGCTACATTACGACGGTGGTAAGTGGCTAAAAACGCCCAGTCAAGATCGATGACATTGTACATTCAGCTTTGGAATCAGACAAGAATCTCTAAATACATATAAGAAGTGCCATCTGATGTAATGGAATAACCAGTCACCTCCATGAATGATTACACTATAGGTAGTAAGTATAAATAAAATATAGTAGTATAATAAAGTCAACTGTCTACGAGAGAATGGAAGAAGAGTGAGAGAGATTATAGTTCTCTCCCTTGTTCTTCAGTGTCGAACTCTTTGCCTTGAGCAGAGAGGAACCCGGACGAGGCTTTGCCGAAGGTCAAAGTTTCGTCAGGGGAGGTAGATAGACCCTGAACCCTCTTATACGGGTTCTAAGGGAATATTTTTGGCCGAGGCTACGGGATCAAAGGACCTATGGTAAACTCGGCCTTGTTCCACATACACCCCTCGTGGCGGGGGGTTGTTAAATATTAAGAGTGAGAGGGAGAAGACGCAAGCACGTCCGACCTCCCAATTAGTGGCACTCACAACTAGATTGACCTGTGTGTATAACTGTACCGTATTTCATATTGTACTGGCTGTGTACAATAAACCTTTCTTCTATTATCTACCTGGTGTTAAGTATTTATTCCTTTAACTCGGAATATAACACCATCCAAATGTAGTGGTAATAGTCAAATACTAAAAGAATGGTAAATCTATACATGTGCCATATAGATTCTGGTGAGAAAATTGCATAAAACAACAGCTACATTTCTAGTATCAAACTTCGAAATTTTTATATCAGTTGAAAAGATTAGACCGAAGAGGCCCAATGGGTTACTCACCAGGCTGACTCAAAGAATTTCAGTTTTATTTACTAATTTAAATGATGAATGTACTATCCTAACTACTAAATTTACATGGTAATTTTGAAAAAAAAGGAGAATATAACTATACGACAGTATTCAATAAGAAAGGCAGAGAATTAACAAGGAAAACAGGCCCCCAAAACTGAGTTCTATGGAAGAAATATGCCTGTGGTAGGTTGATAGATGCATTATTCATTTTGAGTTCTTAAAATGCAATGAAACATGAAATGCAAACTTATACATCTTGCAGTTGCATTGTGCCCGCCTAAAGTTTGGTCGAAATGCACTCTGTTATTGAAAAACCGAAAAAAAAAGTTTTTCTTCTCCATGACAACGCAAGGCCGCATCCAGTCAGAATCACAAAGCAAAACGATTTTAAACACAGTTGGTCTGTTCCTTGCACCAGCTATATTCACCTGATATTGCACTAGCGAAATTATTATCTTTTTCGATCGAACTAAAATGCTTTGATGTGGAAAACTTTCTCTAACGAATACCATTCATCGAAACCAGCGGTTTTTTCCCCCTAAAAACGCGGGGAAGAGCAGTGATTGACAACAAACAATTGCCAATAAAGGTGAATATATAATTGAATAAAATCTACTTTATGTTTTAAACAATAAACTTGATAAACAAAACTAAAATTATGTGTGGCTCAGTCTAATTTGTGTGCATGCAACCTAATGTATATATATATATATATATATATATATATATATATATATAATGTGGAAATTGGTGTCAACACTTAGAGGCGACATTGTGTTTCATGCTAGACGCAATCGTCAGGCCATTTATATTTATATTTACACACGCTCTATATCTGATATTGAGCAATATAGCAAACCTTAAGACTATATTGTTTTCATATATATATATATATATATATATATATATATATATATATATATATATTATATGAACAAATTTAAATAACTTCACTAAGTAAATGAAATAAATGCACAATTACATATTAATGCTTTACTTTGGGGTACAAAATTATATTATTCCTGTTAAAACCGACATAATTAATGGACGAAAGTCTATAAAGAAAAGGCATAATTATCGTAAATTATCATTCGAAAAAGATCTCATTAACCGTAACAGGCATTGCTTCCGGGCGTAAACAGGAGGAATAACTGTCGAACTGTTTTTCTCTCTCTCTCTCTCTCTATATATATATATATATATATATATATATATATATATATATATATATATATATATATATATATATGAAGAAATATAGTTTCAAGTTATACTATATTTATGGGATGAAGTGTGCTCGCTCTCAGAAATAGAGCGTATATAAATACAAAAGTGAACATTATTGAAGCCAACACCAACAAGGCGATAGACTGTTTCATGCTAAACGCAATCATTAGAACGCCTGCGATGTGCTGATTGCGTTTAGCATGAAACAGTCTGTCGCCTCTGAGTGTTGACTTTAATGTTTGATTAAATATATATATATATATGCGTGTGTGTATTACTAACATCGCAATATAAGTATAATAATATATATATATATATATATATATATATATATATATATATATATATCAGAATTAATTAATTCATCGAGATTAGAAGTATCCTCAACAGAATGCAGAAAGTCCTAAACGGCCATTTCGTCCTGTTTTAGGACTCATCAGCAGTGCGCATCCACTACCGAGAATCGAACTCGGACCGGTAATTTATATATATATATATATATATATATATATATATATATATATATATATTATCCACCTTTTTTGTCATGGTGCAAATTTATGTTCTTTAATCGATCTCTGAAGAGAGAAAGACGAAAACCGGTTGGTTAACTGCTTTTTTTCCCTCTTTTTTAAAGTACCGTTTACGATAGTTATAATTTATTTCACCTTCCTTCTATTAACTCTGTGTGTTTTGATACCAATAATTATTGATTAATAAATATTTTAAACGTAAACAAATATATTCATTAAAAATCATTTAATCTCAAAATATCTATTTTGTTTGGGCTAAGAAAACAGCATTTTAAATTTAAACAAAATTTGTGTCAATGTCGCTTAGAAGCTGAAAGAACAGAAATAATTAATTATACATTTTAATTTTATTTCTTATTTAATTTTCATACATTATCCATTTATCTCATTAAATTAAATGCACGATAATTTTATACAAAAATGAAGCAGCACGTCAAATATCTTTCTTGTATGACGTTCTTTGTGTAGGAAAATATGTTGTGTATGTTTAAACATGGCGTTCAATAGAGAATTAATGTCGCCTCTTTTTTTCCGATAGAGTACAAATAAGATAGCATCAATCACTGCTTAACAGAAGAAAAGAAGAAGGGAATATTTTCAGTTGAAGGCGTGGCTCTTAAAAACATTGAATTGTTATATGAAGCACAATTTGTTTTACTTTTTATCTATATAGACTATTAGTGTATTGAAAATATACGCTTTTATTTCTTCTTCCGACCTGCCTGTCAATTCTTCGAGTATTGTCTACTTTGAAAGCTAGTCCGAAGGAATGCATTTCAATGTTTTTTTCCATTTTCTCCTTACACACACACACACACATATATATATATATATATATATATATATAGAGAGAGAGAGAGAGGGGGAGAGATAGACATACATAAACACATATGTGGGTATGTGAGAGTGTATGTACGGAAGATGTATCTAATTATATATATCAGGCTGATAATGGGTAATCTAATGATAACAGGGAAAATTCGTTAAAGACTTGTACTTATTAGCGTGGAAATTTATTAGCCTGGGGATGAAACGCATCACTTTCGAGTTTTTCCATTTTGTTATTCAATTCACTATATATATATATATATATATAAGATTATGTTGTACAAAACAATAATAGTAAGGGATAAGCGTAATTTAAAAATCATATCAGTGTAAATTTAATAGCGAAAAAAACAACCGGTTTCATCCCAGTCTTATCAAGTTTAATCCTGGGAATAAAATAGACGTTTAAATTAAAGATTAAGGAAGTGGGGAGAAAAGAAAATTCAAGAACTAGAGACCAATAATATTCAAACCCAGCAAACAATCCTTCTGTTTACAGAAGGAAGGCTTGCGGGATCGAATATATTAAGGACTCATGATCCTTGAGATGATATAAAGGATCTTGATAGAATAGAAAAACGGTCCACACTAAAGTCAGTAATACAAATCCTGCTACTAATACTCTGTTGTGCAATAGGTGACCCGTATGTATTAACTAGATGACTTTTGCTAGCGGCCGGATTCAAAATCCTGGGAGGTAAATGCTGCATTATCCTAAAATCCAAACGTTGAGAAGTCCTCCCTATTTTGCCGCGTCCATAACTATATCAATATTTATAAAGAACTGAGTTAACATGATGTGGGGGGAGGACATCCTTACGAATGGAAGAAAAAATAGGTCGAGTAACAAATATTACTCGAGCCTTAGCAGAAAAATAACAACTGTTGATCACAAACGAAATTCGCCTAGCTAAAGACTCACCCTATGAACCAATAAAAAGAAAACGCGAATAGACAGGATATTTTTTTAACAAGATGCGGCTTAAGCCTATGAAAATTATTAATGACATCACGGATAACAGCATCCAAAACATCCAAAGGATATCCATTTTTGAAAAGTGTCATCTTAATAAAATCAGTTTCAACGCAGAGACAGCCCTCGGAACAGATCATAAGAGCCCTATTAGTTAGGGTCTTAATCATATTTATCTTACTTTGTCGGGGACAAAAAGAGTTCAAACGTGTATAAAGTCCCGAAGAAGTAACTGTCCTAAAAACAGAAGTCAAAAACTTGTCACTTGTCCTATGGAACAGGAAAGACAGGAAAGACAACAATTAGACTCCTTTTCCATGGTAAACTTAAGCGAGGAATGGACCGAGTTTAATAAAGTGAGAAATAAATCGGCTTCAGCCTCATTATTGAAGAGGCAAAAAGTATCGCCCACATAACGATGATACATAAGAGGACGATCAATACGAGAAAATAAAGATGCCTCGTGAAAGCTGACAAAAATATTCGCTAAAGCTGGACCCAAAGGTGAACCCATTGCTACACCGTCAATCGGCCGAGAAATAATATTATCGAAACTAAATTCAACAGACAGATCATCAAATACACTCTCAGGAAAATTCAGAGGAGACAAAGAGGTATGATACAACATATCACAACAAATCTCAATTGTCTCAAATAAGGGGACACAGGTAAAGAAGGAGCATATATCAAAAGAACACATGGACCCACCATTGCAAGAGGAACTATGTATAGTTTCAGCAAAGGAGAAGGAATCTTTAATACAATAGGTACTAATGTGCGACAAAACTGGCTGTAGCACTGTCGAGAGCCAACTAGCGAATTTATGCTGGGAGGACCCAGTCATAGACAAGATAGGTCGCAATGGGACATCATCCGTATGGATTTTAAGTAACCAAAACGAGATACAAACGAGAACGAATAGACCAACTCAGAAATCTCAGAAGAGAGTCAACCACTCTTGACCCATTGTAACAATTGACCTTCTTCAGGTGATTAGAATTTCGATCGAACCATTTATTTCGTCCACCGGGGTAGATTGTTCTAGTTCCACGTGTCATGTCTCTTCCGGATGTGTCAGTTATTTCCCTTTAACTCAACTCTCCAAGATTTTTTTTCGGGGACGTGTTGGGGGGGGTTGTTCACCACTGCTGTAGTTTTGAGAACACATGGACCAGTGGAACGAGAACAATCAACCAGGCTGGATGAAATAAAGGTTTCGGGTCGAAATTCCAATCACCTGAAGAAGGCCCGTGCGTACTTCGGCCGAAGTGTTGTGAATATGGCAAAGAAGATGTGGATAACGGTCCGAATAATGTAAATAATGTACATAATCATAATCCCTCATCTCAGGGATATAGACAGATCATTTCTATTTAGGCTGGTCGTTCTTAATTTCAGTGTTTAAGACGATAAGAAACAATAATAAAAAAACTCAAACACGTATACCTATTAAAATAACGTTTAGAAAAATAATAATAATTTTTAAGTGAGTATCTTACTTTTCTTGTATGCGCCGTGTCCCTTCAGGACGTAGGTGATCATGTCTCTCCACTTCCTCCTATTCATTGTAGCTCTCAATAAATTTTTTTTCCATTTGCTACTTCTCCCAGACCCTTTGCTTAAGCCCGCTAGGCATGTCATGCGTTGTTTCCCTTGTCTCTTTTTCTCTCTATTCGCCCTGTGTGTATCATATTCTCCAAGCCCTCTTTTTTCATTAAGTGTCCCAAAAATTTCAGCTGCCTCTTCCTGATGTTAAGAATGAGCTTCCTCCTTGTGTGCATCCTCTCCAAAACCTAATCGTTGTTCACACGCTCGGTTCATGATATCCTCAGCATCCTTCTGTAGAACCATACCTCCGTTGCCTCGAGTCTCTTCTTCATCTTTGAAGAGACCTTCCAACATTCGCTGCCATAAAGGAGGACAGATATCATGTAGCAGTTCAGTACTCTTTAATATATTACCAACGAAATCTTCCTGTCTCGTAATAATTTGCCTAGCTTTTGGAATGAGTCTTTGGCCATTCCAATAAGTCTTCGGATCTCAGCGTCGCACTTACCGTCCTCTGTCAGAACACTTCCCGGATATTTGAATTTCCTCACGAGCTTGATTTTGGTGTCCCTGACCTGCAAATATTTATTATTGTAAAATACAATAATTGCGGCTCATGGCCCAAAATGTGGGGAGTGGGGTGAGGCAGGTCATCATTAAATATCCTATACCTCCCTGATCCGATTCACGACCCATTCATTCAATAGAGCTACTCACACTCTTGCCATATGTCCTCAAGGACACATAGCAAGAGTATGAGTTCAATACTCGGTTAAGGCAGTGGAGTACTTGGAAAGGTGAATTAACAGAAGATAATTGACAACTGACATCCATTAACAATGGCACGTGGAACTAGAACAGTCCACCCCAGTGAGCGAAATAAAGGGTTCAGTTCGACATTCCAACCACCTGAAGGAGGCCGGAGCGTACAACGGCCGAAACGTTGTAATAAATATGGAGACAAAGATGAGGACAATAATCCGAATAATGTAAATAGTGTACATAATACATCATCTCAGAAATATAGACAGGTGTCTCTCTCTCTCTCTCTCTGTTCTGTGCGTGTGTATGTGTGTGTGTGTGTGCGAGCGCGTTCGGAGAAAAAGCTTAGGAGAGGAAAATGGAACGGGAGATGCATCGATAGATAGATTGAAACGTAGACACCTAGCTGGTAAAATGAGATGGACTGAAAAAGAGAGAGATAAGTGCAAAGTAGAAATAGAGAAGAAATACATTCCCATTTCAGGTAGAAATACCAAATACCAGTATGAAAAAAAAAAAAAAAAACCTAGACAAAATGCTTTCCAGAAATAAACATTTTTACTTTGGTTAAAATAACTCTTGCTGTAAGCAACTACAGTTAAGTTATGCGTTAGGAATGTATGGATGGAAGAATATCCCCACAAAAATAGAAATCCGGTTTCAAGTACCTGCTCGTATTCCACACACACACACACACACACACACACACACACATATATACATATACATCTAGATATATTAAAAAGAAGAAAAACCACAAACGTTTTTGGATTAAATGTGGATTTTTTTTTATTTTAAAATATATATTATAGACTATTTTACATGGAGAATAGAGTATAATATATACATTAAAATAAAAAAATCCACATTTCAACCAAAATCGTTTGAGGTTTATCTTCTTTTTATAATAAACATTTTTCTCTCGTTGGAACAAATATAACCTCTACCTACACACACATACATACACACACACACACACATATATATATATATATATATACATATATATATATATATATATATATATATATATATATATATAGATAATATTAGTGGTAAATATACATACATATGCAAAATGTGTGTATATGGATATACATGAATATGTGTATGTGTAGATATGTGAATATATTTTTATATGTGTGTACATGGTTATATATATGTGTGTATGTGGGTACACGCCTATGTGTATATACGTGTATATGTTATTGTGTATGTGTGTATTCGCATGTGTTTTTGAACATAAAAATATAGGTCCTTGGTGGATTAGATAATCGTTACATTTATTTTTATATGTTTATATTTGATTTGTAACCTGTAGTCGATATTAAATTTGTCAAACTTTCTCAATTACAAAGCGGCACGCCATTCAATTTTACTTTCCGTCATCCCATCTCTCTCCCCCACCTCTTCTTTCCCTCCCTCTTATTCTAACATTAGATTGTCTATGGTGTGTATGTGTCACCACGAAATGTACCTTTATGCATTAGACATCCGACAACATTCATTTTTCTCTTAATTAAAACCCTTCCACCCACCTCTCCTAAAATTCTCTCTGTTAAGGTTTGATCTCCCTCCTCCTCATACTTACACTCTCTCTAAATTCTGTTTTTATTTCCGGAGTTGGTTTTTCTGTTTTCTTTTTGAATTTGTAGGTCTGATGAATTGGATCGTATTTACGATTCCAATGGAATAAATTATGACCATGGAATATTAGTGCTTAAGCCTTTTCATTTATATATATATATATATATATATATATATATATATATATATATGAATTATTTTCAGATAGAGTGTGTCTGTAAAGAAAGAAAATGAATAAAAAGACAAAAGAAAAAAACTATTCTTAGTCGACGCGTTTCTTTCTCGTTCTTTATCAAGGCAAATTTAAGGGTTTATTTTGTTGAACGTGTTTATATACAAAATCAAGGGTGTCATTCGTTTATCAAGGCTTTTAAATTTGTGAACGTTCATATACATTAATCAGGTGCTTGAAAGCGCATTCAAAATATGCGTAGGACATAAAGAGGCATATTTTAAAGTCTAATATGCGAGGAATATTCTAGAACTTTTGTTTTAAATAAAGGAATAACGTTTAAATTGTGATCACATTCTTATGATTTGGGATGGATGCCTGGATTTAACCGTTTTCTTTTGTTTTTTAATAATTTTGTGGTCGTTCTTGGGAAAGTCGGAATTATTTCAGGAAAGGTGAGATTGGAATGAAACAGGAGCGTAAGTTTACATTTTTATAATATTTGATATTTGATTCCTTCTGCGTAAATTACTATTAATTTTTTTTTTCCATTTTTTAAATTAATATATTAGTTGGGGATCAGTTTATTGCTTAATTACAACAAAAAACAAATTGAACCCCCACTTATATCCAGGATAATCTTAGAGACTTTTAGTTTATCCATCCCATCCAAATGGCGTCATAAATCTTTGATATTTAAAAAAATGTTTCGCACGTAATCATTTACAAACATATTTTCCGACTTATTCTATCAATATGCAGAAATTATTGGTGATTTAGGTTCATGTTGTGGTAGGATCCACCTAATTTGCATAGTGGAGTACCGACCATATAAATATGGTTGGTACCGGGAAGAGAGGGAGGAATCAAGAGATTCAACCAGAGACTCTGCCCGACTGTGACTCAGTCAACACATTCTCCAGGAACGGTCTTACCAGGAATATACAAAAGACTATATGTAAATATTGTGTACACTTTCTCGTTTCAATACATTTTGTTCTAAGTACATTTTGTGTTGCATTATTATTCCATGCATTAGTCAAGTTTCAACAGTTCATTAGTTAAGAACAAATGAAAACTTACTCCCATATTATGTTCAATGGTATCATAGTGCTTATTTAGAAATAAAATATTAGGACTAGTTTATTTATGCCGTCAAAATATTTTAAAATAAATCGTTGTTATCACGTAGATGGATTTCACATATGATTGTTTAAATATACAATTTTAATTTTTATATTAATATGCAGTAATTAATTGGGGATAAGTTTATTATTTATTAACAAACAAAGAAAAAAAAACGATTTCGCACATGTCCAGGTTAATCTTTGATTAATCTTTGTTTAGTTTCCTTTTCCTCCGACATTTTCTGACAATTTTATGAATTGTCGGTAGGCATGAAAAAGAATTCCCAGTTCTGGCGAGATTGGCGAGAATTTCAAAGAATATCAAACTTATGATCTCTGTCCATTCACAGCTCCGATAGAAGAAGCGTATAGGTTCGTTTGTCAGAGAGTATAGATTACAATCGGGATTGGAGTAGATTTTGCAGCACCAACTCGACAAATAGCTGTCACTTATTAGACACCATGAATAAACGGATAGAAAAAAAAATAAGTAGTGAATAATATTCATGATCAACTGAGAGTGAATAAAATCAATGACCAGTTGAGCATCTGATTAAACGGAAGACAGACGACATGGGTTGATAGAAACACAAACAGTGAATTTGAATTAAATCTTTCGTTTGTAGAATCAAAAGAAGGTGGAACTAAAGAACTTTTAGTGATAAAATGACTTAAATTGACATTTAGCATATACTAAGAGGAACACAAATAGTAAATTATATAGAATATTTTGATAAAATATCAGCTGATGAAATAGAGGTTCCAGCTACAGAGGATATACATTTAGAATGGATTGAGAGATATAAAAATATTAAATGAGAATAGAGTTTTTATCTGATTAAATGAAATTCATTCCAAAGAACTTGTATGTATTTATGGATTCAGAAATAACTAATAAATATGAATTTAACTAAGACATTGAATTTTGGTCGTACTAAAATGGAACGGATGGCTAACAGAAGATTATTGTATATATATATATATATATATATATATATATATATATTCGAGTTATGAATGTTTGGATGTTGGTAAAATAATTCATTTCTTGTATCATAATTTGATGAACTTTTGAAAAATAATGAAAAAGTTTTATATTAAAAATCACCACCCCCAACACGAAATTACTAAAGTTGTACATAAGCATAATAATACTATGACTTTCTGGAGCCTTCTAGAACTTTATGGAATCATCTAGAGATATCTGGAGCTTCCAAGAATTTTTTGAGAATGTTTGACGTGCATTTTGTGGGACTATATAAGCGGAAGACCTGGTTGTTGTTTAGTTAAGGCAAAGCGGAAAAGTGCGTTGTGTTTGTGATCAATTATTTTCTTTGGTTTCAGAGTAGAGATTTTCCAAGCGTAGCTTGGATGTGGCACAAGGCCGAAAGTATGGGGCATCCAGTGACGATCGAACGCACTTTTCAGTAGTAACTGATCTAGCAAGCCAAGCTTGCTAACCATTACACCACGCCGAGATGCCCATCTTTGGTTTCAGAGTATATGACATTCCTGACTGATCAACGCTGTTTAATTTGCCGAAAGATCTTCATCTAATCATTTTTAACCATAATGTTACAGAAGAAAGCGATTCCACTTCTGAAAGAAACAAGAAGATCTGGTCGAAGAGTCTCACAAGATTTCAAGAATCACATAAGAAAAGAAAAACATTTTTACTAGAGGTACAAAAGCAGAATGTCGATATTTAACAGTCACCCCCCCCCAACGAGGAATGTATGTGGCACAAGGCCGAGTTTAACGTGGGTTTCTCCGAGCCCGTATGTTGGGCCACAAATATTCCCTTAGACCCCGTATAAGCGAGTTCGGGATTTTTCTACCTCCCCAGACGAAACTTTGCCCTTAGGCAAAGCCCCGTCCGGGTTCCTCTCTGCCAAAGCAGAGAGTTCGACACAAGTTGCACACAGTCAGGACAGCTTGTCGACTGCCCTCACAAAGCAGAATGCCACTCAAAATTCAAATTGTTGGACATTTCTGGTCCTTGGGTTGTTCATCAAAGGAAGGAAAGAACTTATAAAGGAAATCGCCAAAGAAATTATCTAGATTATTTAAATTGTTTGGACTGTTGTCCTCATCTTGTCTGCCATATTTCATGACGTTTCCGCCGTTCTACGGTCCAGACTTCTTCATTTGATTGGATTTTCGAACTGAAAACGTTATTTCGTTCACCGGAGTAGATTGTTCTAGTTCCACGTGGCATGCCACTTCCGGATGTCTCAGTTATTAACTCTCCAATTTTTTTTTCACCACTGCCGTAGCCAGGAAATGAACTCACAACGCTTTGGGTTAAGTCACTGGATCTTACCCACGCATTTATCCACTGGGCCTTGTGTCCTGAAGAAGATCGGAGAGTGCAACGGCCGAAAGGTCGTGAATATGTCAATGAAGATGACGACAACAGTCTGAACAATGTAAGCAATGTAAATAATTACAATACCTCAATCCAGAAATATAGGCAGATAAGAAATAACAAGTTTATGGCAAAAGAATTAAGTTTGCAATTTTTGTTTATTTATTATATTTGCCTGTTTATACTATAGCTATAAACGGTTAAAATACTTATGTACTATCCAGTTATAACTTTTAGTTATGCGCTATACGTGATACACTCTTAGGCGACCATGTATCTTTTCATACATGACTGACGAGTCAGATTTTTTCACACGGTAGGTTGCCATTTCTTTCTATGGTAGATCAGTTGCCAACCAAGGCTATATAACCCAGTCTGTTCTGCTATTTACCTTTAGCTAGGGGGAGAAGAAGAGGTATTAGCACATAAGTGAATGTAATGAATTCGACTGGAATTCGAACTCGGCTCTCCGAAGGTAAAAAATATTCATAAGTTGATCTTAGGAAAATATACAGCACATTCATAGGCTTTCCAGAATCTATCTTGTCTACCTCATTGTGCAGCCCAGAACAGCAGTATTATCAGTTATGTGCCATGCGTGATACACGCTTAGGCGATCATGAACCTTTCGATACATGACTGACGAGGCAGATTTTTTTTTTCCCGCAGTAGGTTGCCATTACTTTCTGCGGTAGGCTAGTTGCCATCCAAGGCTATAGAACTCACTCTGTCCTGCTATTTACCTATAGCTGGGGAGAGAAGAAGAGGGTTCATACCTTTCGTAAGGGATTCGAGTGGAATTCGAACTCGGCTCTCCAATTCCTCAATCCGAGCCGATATCCATTACTCCAACATGCCTCTTACTAATTGCAATAATACCAAACTGAAAAATAAAACTTCTAAAATATTTTAATCTTTTACTTTTATTCCGCATATGGTAAAATCGAATGCCTTTTTCATTACTTTTGAACAAAAGTTCATGAATTTATGACACAGGAATATAGGGTTACAAAAAGTCATAACCGTAATGTATATCCATATCATGCCACTTGAGGCTATGGGACTTCACAGAAAACCTAACCGGAAGTTTAGGCTTCCGCAGCAATGACAGAAGTGTGTAAATGTGTCTGCTGCGCATATGCTCCGCACATTTGTTCTGGTCGTGTTTGAAAATAATTAAAAAAATATTAAACAATTTTATGACCAATCAACAATTTTTCAGCGCGATCTAAAACCAACAAGATTGATACGGGGTATCACTTACAGGCCATTGTTAGTGGATTGATACACACCTACTTCAAGCAGATAAACAAGGCTGCACAGAGTGTAACTTAAATTCGATATCCAAATATTGTGAAAATATCTCAGCTGACATGTCACATGACTGTTGCCGTGTGTCCGCCATTGGTTAAAAATGAAAAGTAAAAGAGAAAATCAGCTATGACTACTTGAATTCGTATCGTCTCTTATTGCTGATTCGGTGTCATGATGAATTACGTTCAATTTAAAAGATGTCTTCTCTCTCCATAGCCGACCCTATTTTTCCGCCATACTTGTAACAAGTCTCAACACATTTTCAATTTAGTTTGTGTCATTTTTGCAACCGTTTCTTCTCTCTCATTCTCAGATTATTGTCATTGTTTCCATTTTCTCGTCTCCTTCGTTTATTTCGTGCGCCTTGACTTGAATAACGGGGTCACACTGAGGTGTAGAGATTCTGTCAAAAAGATACAGTTACAGATGCGTTTATTTAGACAAGAGAAAATTGACGACTTAATTATAAACTCAACACAAAGGTAGATATATTTTTTTACCAAACAAACCAATGAAATGATGTACTTCTTCTTCTTTTTCGTCTTCTTCTTCTTCTTCTTCTTCTTCTTTTTTTCTTCTTCTTTTTCGTCTTCTTCTTTTCGTCTTCTTCTTCTTTTCTTTTTCGTCTTCTTCTTTTTCGTCTTCTTCTTTTTCGTCTTCTTCTTTTTCGTCTTCTTCTTCTTCTTTACTTTTTCTTCTTCTTTTTCGTCTTCTTCTTTTCGTCTTCTTCTTCTTTTCTTTTTCGTCTTCTTCTTCTTCTCCTTCTTTACTTTTTCTTCTTTTTCTTCTTTTCGTCTTCTTCTTCTTCTTTTCTTTTTCTTCTTCTTCTCCTTCTTCTTCTTCTTCTTCTTTACTTTTTCTTCTTCTCCTTCTTCTTCTTCTTCTTCTTCTTTACTTTTTCTTCTTCTCCTTCTTCTTCTTCTTCTTCTCCTTTACTTTTTCTTCTTCTTTTTCTTCTTTTCTTCTTCTTCTTCTTTTCGTCTTCTTCGTCTTCTTCTTCTTCTTTTCGTCTTCTTCTTCTTCTTTTTCTTCTTCTTCTTCTTCTTTTCTTCTTCTTCTTCTTCTTCTTCTTCTTCTTCTTCTTACCGTGTCCGTTCAAGACTTTGGCGATCATGGCTCTCCACAATTTCTTGTCCACTGTATCTCTTAATAAATTTTGCCTTTCTTGTTTTCTCTTCTATACTTCTTCTATGCTCCGCCATCCAATTTCTTAAGCTCGCTAAATAAATTTAATCGTTGTTTCCTCTGTCCCTCTTGCCTTCAATCTTCCCTGTGAGTATCAAATTTTCCAACCGCACTTTCCTTTCCTAATTATGTGCCATAGAAATTACAACTATCTCATCCTGCTGTTAAATATATGCGTACTTTTTGTTTCCATTTTCTCTAAAACCTCGTCGTTCCTCACATGCCCGACCCGTGTTATCTTCAGCGTCCTATATAACCACGTTTCTGTTGCTTGAAATGTCTTCAACATCTTCGAGGAGATCGTCCAACATTCGCTGTCATATAGTAATACTGATATTACATAAGCGTTGAGTACTCTTTTCTTTGCTTCTAACGAAAGTTTCCTGTTTCTTAATACTTTGCTTAAATTGAGGAAGGCATCTTTTGCTATCATTTTGCGACTCTGGATTTCACTGTCGTACATTGTGTCCTCTGTTAAAACACGTCGTAGATTTATAATGGTAGCATTATATACATATATTAAAATGTTAGAAAAACTAAATAGTGTTAAATCAAGAAGAACTCCTATTTCATCAGATGTGGCCAGTTTGACTAACTGAATGTCTATTTGTAGCAATGGCTTTTTAATGCAACTTAATGCAATATTGTGTAGCAAGAGTATTCAAAATAGGGAGAGCCTGTCTTCATATCTTTCCTTCAAAAATCAATCTCTGGCATTAGTGAGAAATATCAGTGATGGAGCCTGTCTCCAGAATCATAATAATAAATATATTAATATCCACGAGTCGGGTTCGGTTTGTAGCTGTGGCTGTTGCGTATTTCTGAAATGCACCAGCTGCTCGTGTTATTGCCTGCAGCTAATGCAGAAAAGGTGTTATATATTTATAATGAATTAATAAATAAAATGGAGAAAAAAAACTTAGTATATAAACAAAAAAAAAAAAGTATGAATCTATCTATCTCTCTCTCTCTCTCTCTCTCTCTATATATATATATATATATATATATATATATATATATATATATATTAGTGGAAAATATACATACATATGCAAAATATATAAATACCCATACATGTAAATTTTTAGAAAAAAAAAATTCCAAGAGGAAGAATCCAGGTAGAACTCAATGTCTAGGACAGAGTAAAGATATAATAAAAAGGCTTAAACACTAATATTCCATGGTCATAATTTATTCCATTGGAATCGTAAATACGATCCAATTCATCAGACCTACAAATTCAAAAAAAAATTCTTTTTGAATTTGTAGGTCTGATGAATTGGGTCGTATTTACGATTCCAATGGAATAAATTATGACCATGGAATATTAGTGTTTAAGCCTTTTTTTTTTTATATATATATATATATATGTATGTATATGAAGGAGGGAGAGAGAAAAATTGATACAAGTAAAAAGGTTTTTCACTTAGGGATATCGGCAATTGACTGTTTAATTTTCTCGATTTTTCTTTTTTATATGCACAGTGCAAGTTTAACTATATATATATATATATATATATATATATATATATATATATGTGTGTGTGTATAGTGCAGTTCATTAATGTTGTAAAGAAGTAGTGATACAAAAATAAATCAGCAAAGTTAAATGTAATAAATAGCGAAGTGACTCCGCTAACAGATTAAATAAAGCATTAACTCACTTACCACTCGTTGAATGACGCGATCCCTGTTTTTTAGACTGTAAAATTAATTAGATGTTCAGTCTATATTGCAATTACTTTCGATACTATTGGTATCATCCTCAGGCATGGATTTTATTTTTCAATTTCAGGTAAAATTCCGAGAGAAAAATAAATGTAATACTTCTCGAAAGATGTTTTTTTAAAAAAAGTTATTATTAGCAGTTACAAAATTGAAGATCTCATCTATTTTACAGATTTTAAAAACACCGATTGCGTCGTTCAACAAATGGTTAATAAGTTAATGCCTTATTTAATCTGTTAGCGAAGTGACTTCGCCATTAATGGCATTAACTTTACTGATTTTATTTTTGTGTGTACACACACACACACACACACACACACACACACACACACACACATACATATATATACATATATATATATATATATATATATATATATATATATATATATATATATATATTTTAAGCGTTTCACCCCAAGCAAGGCGGGAAACCACAAGGACACAAGGGGTTACAGAAGATTTGGAGAGAGATATATATATTTAGTTTATGAAAAACTAGGTAATCCGTATGGGTAAACCCAAGGACGATAAAATCGAGAGAGCTCAATGTAAATCCAGAGCAAATAATTTAAATAAAAACAGACCACTTTAAGGTTCTATGTAATAAATTATTTCACCACAGCCCTTTTAAAGGCCTGCGGATCATCAGATTTTACTTCCAAAGGTTTCAACCTTTGGAAGTAAAGTCTGATGATCCTGATCCTTTAAAAGGGCTGATGAAATAATTTATTACATGGGACCTTAAAGTGGTCTGTTTTTATTTAATATATATATATATATATATATATATATATATATATATATGTGTGTGTGTGTGTGTATGAAGAAAAATTTGGAAAAAACAAACAAAAATCCTTCAATGCAATTATGTTGTTTTTAAAATGAATGTGTGTATATATATATATATATATATATATATATATGTGCGCGTGATTTTATGCGTTGTTAATTTACATTACTCATGAGCAATATTTAACGACTGATTAATTTGTCAGTACATTTTGACATTTAAAACCATTTATTTAATTGTAAATATTTTTTAAATGCTACTGAACGTTAATAGACATTTATCGCAAATCGAAATGTAAATACTTAAACATGTCAAGGGAGAAATAAATGAATAGTTTAAATTAAATTTCAGTTGGAATCGCTAACATGAGACGCCAAAAATCATGGGGAAACTTGAATATAAAACCTTGTAGAAGGCGATGCACATATATAATGACTTTTTTTAAAATCGGAATCAGATACAAATTCATGCATTACTATGAGACCTTTTGTTAGTAAAATATGCAAGCGATTGAAACGTGACAATTCGAAGACTTTGTGAATAAATCTGAACTGAAAAAAAATATTGTGTTGTAAGTAATACGAAAGTTTTCAGATCAAAATGTAACACGAATTTGTTGTTGCCTTCTGAAACATTATGTCAAATGTATATAAACATATATGAACATAGAGTAAGTCACTCGTCAATTACGGGAGAAAGTGGCATCTACCTGGCTGATTTGCTAATCTCTGTTGTAGACGCAGCGTCCATCGTATTTGCGTTGTTTCAACATCTACTAAGCCAGTTCATCGTTTATACTGTAACAATGCTAAACAAGCCATAGTTACAGTTTCTGTGGGGAAGCACATAATCCGTCGTGATTAGTGGTTGAACAAAGAGTGCTTACCTCGGTCACAATGACTCGTGAATCCGTGCTTACACAATCATCGACGGCTTCTGAACATTTTCGCCTGCTTTGTTTCACACACACACACACATGGTTTGGGTCAAACCGTTGCATGGCTTGCAAGACTCCAATATTCGCTTGAAGATGAAATGGAACTAATATTTTTTAATTTAATTACAAAATTAAATTTGAAGTTTTTAGCTTCCATTTTTGAAACATGGTTATTAATGTGTAGCGAAAAACATATTTTAAACCGGTTAATTTATAAACAATTATGGTCTGTAAATTTACATTGAGCACTGTTTTGTAAAAATAAAAATATCAATAAAAATATCTTACTGTTCTTTACTTTTTACTTATATATATGTGTGTGTGTGTGAAAAGTGTATATAAATATAAATAAATATATATATGTATAATTATTTATATATTATATGCGGGGTACTTATTAGAAAGCGCTCAATATCAGAGATGGAGCTAACATATTTGTCTGACGATCGCTAAAGCCAGGGTCACAAACTCACATCTATCCAACCAAAATATATATATATATATATATATATATATATATATATATATATATATATATTAAAAGAAGGGGGGTGCCGCAAACGTTTTTGGTTGTAATGTGGATTTATTGAGAAAAAATATTATACTTTGTTTTACCATAAACACGACACGTGTTTCTGGTAAAACCGTCTTCAGCTATTTTTTCACCTAAATCCGGTTGCAACCAAAACGTTTGCGGCATATCCACCTTCTTTTTTTAATATACATATTTTTTCTCTCGTTGGAACCACTACAACATATTTCTTTTTTATATATATATATATATATATATATATATATATATATATATATAAATGTGTGTGTGTCCCATTTTTCCAGCCTCACATTCATCCAAAAAATCAGTTGTTGCCTATTTTTTCTTCATTTCCTTCATTAGTTCCAGAGACTCCAATGGGGAGTTTGGGCCCACAGATTTAAACAACACGAAGCCTAATTGCTGTCTTGTCTCCATATTAGTTAAGCTTTTTTTACGGAATGAATTTGCTAACCCCCATGTCTAACCGTTTTCATACTCAGTTATTGCTTCCAGTATCTGGTGTTTCTAAGCAACAGCCCATCTTATTACTGATCCGGTTCGACATTGCTTAACCTAGGCCATCAAACAAGAGCAAGTGTTTCAGCGTAATTTATCCGTAACACGTTATCACTCTTAGAGTAACAACTCACTCCATTTTTCCCATTAGTATCCTGATGAGTACATATCTATTTATATATATAAGTTAAATGTAATTTGTTTTTTTTTCTTCACATTTCATGCTGAATATATAGATACTTGTTATATTCTGGTATATCATCTGTCGGGAAATAAGATACATATCCGCGTCGTTAATATGTAAATGCGCCACTGGTATTTTTTGACCATCTTTTCTTGAAAATGACCAACGAAGTTAAATATTCGGAACATTGCAGAAAGTGTCGGCGAGGTCATTTACGAGTTGGCATCCATCAATAAATGACTTCTTCAACACTAGCATAATCTCACCAAAATGATTAACAGACATTCATTGTTCGTTCTCTTTGACAGAACATTTTTAACCGAAATATTGCTACTTAAAGGGAATCGATTTGTCTATCTAGCGATGATGGCATTTCGAAGTTCATATTAGGGAAGTCGTGGGCACTTCGGCGTGCTGAAATGGTTAGCAATTGAGTATTGAGTTAGATCATCACTGGGTTCTCCCAACTTTCGACCTTGTGTCACATCTAAGCTATAATTAATAAATCATTATTAGCGAAGTCATTCTTTACTTCCATTATGTTTCATCTCCGTAGTTCATAGCGTCCCTCCTGACCCTCTCGCATGCACATACGCACTCTCTCTCTCTCTCTCTCTTACACACACCTTTTCTTTGTTTTTTTTCTCACTCTCTCACGCACACACGCCTTTTCTCTCTTGTACTCACATATGATTTCTCTCTCACACATTCACGTTTTCTATCTCTCAAGTATACCGATATATACGCACGCATTTTCTCACTTTTCTCTTTCACACAGATATTCTCTTTCTCTCTCTCTCGCACGCTTAATTTCATACACATACACTTTTCTCTTTCTCTCTCTCTCTCACACACACATATACTCACTTAATCGTTTTTTACTTATCCATACACACACACACATACGCAAATATAAACGTTTTGGGTTTAGTAATTTTATATGAAAGCGGTTGATTAAAAATCTCTCTTGTAATTTGGCAAAGCTTTGATGTAGAGCTGACACATAAAGGTTAACTCGTTTCATCCCTAGAATACCCCCCCCCAAAAAAAAATCCTATCAAAGGCACAATCGGTTGACAGAGATATCGGAAAGTTTTCTCGTCCCTTTTTGTCGATTGAGAAACACATCTTGAAGGCTATTGGTAGAGAACTCAGGTTTTCGACCTATTATTGTGGTCCAGCTTGAGTGTCAGACGGATTTAACATATTGCAGGAATTTATAAAAGAATATAACGATAAAATGATGTAAATGGAATGAACTCTTTTTACTTACCTACACGTATGGTCCTTGGGAGTGCGTTCACGTATCTATAACTGTGGATACTCATTAAAGTGATAGCAACAACCACGAACAAAGGTACTCCTTCCTTCAGTGTTTTGTCCATTCTGGCTTGTGTGAATGATTGTGAATTAATATGTGATGGTGTGCGGATCTGTTTATTTGGTTTCTAATAAGAATAAAAACAACAACAACGTCGACAACTACGGAAACGACGATCACTATTGAAACTTCCCTCTCTGTCTAGATTGATACAGATTAGAGGGGAATGCAGTGCTACTTCTGTTTCGAAACAATTGCGAGTCCCTTCCCGAGGTTAAGGTGAGACCGACTCGCACGAAACTCTACAGTCAAAACAAATGAAGGAAAGAAGAAGAAGAAGAAAAAGAAGAAGAAAAAGAAGAAGGAGAAGAAGAGGTTTCAGTCACTAAGAAGAGATATCACTCATGCACGATGATCGCTGCTACTGGTGTTAAAATGTTCTGGGTTGGTGGTTGCTTGGTAAAGAGCGAGGCTGTTGGTTTGGCCGTCAAACCGTTTAATTTGGCTGCCATTTTGTTTTAGGGGGTGATCGGTGCCAGCTTCTTCCTTAGGACTCTTCAAGGACCTGAAAAGATAAAGATCATAATTAGTTGCATCAACTTTATGTAGGATGCGTGAAAATATACATCAAATCATGTCGGCTTATTTAATATCGAATGTAAGTGATATAAGCAAAAAACAAATTTAATTAACAGACAGGTAGATATAGCGATTTTCCAAGCGTAGTTTAGATGTGTCGAAAGTATTGGAAACCCAGTGAGGATCGAAATCACTACTCAGTACTAACCGTAAATGATTTTCTAGGCGTAGCTTAGATGTGGCACAAGGCCGAGAGCATGTGGCACCTAGTAAGGATCGAACTCACTACTCAGTCGTAATTGTTCTAGCAAGACAAGGTTGCTAACCATTACACCACGCCTTGACGCCCTTTATGATTTTTTAAGCTAGCTTAGATGTGGCACAAGGCCGAAAGTATGGGGTACCCAGTGAGGATCGAACTCACTACTCAGTCGTAATTGTTCTAGCGAGACAAGTTGGCTAACCATTGCACCACGCCAAGATGCCAATAGTGACTTTCCAAGCGTAGCTTAGATGTGGAACAAGGCCGAAATTAGGGGACACCCAGTGAGGATCGAACTCACTACTCAATCGTAATTGTTCTAGCAAGACAAGCTTGCTATCCATTACACCCCGCCGAGGTGCCCGAGGCAAATAGATATATATCCGGTTAATACTTGAATCAAAAAGCAGACATAGGCCCAGTTTACACTGGAATAAAAAAAAAATGATAATCACACAAATCATCGAGAAAACATGTCCGGTTTACACTAGTATCAAAAATTTAAATATAGGTCGGGTTTATACTTGAGGCAAAGTGTAGACCTATTTACAGTTTTTTACATGAGTCAAAAGGTCGACCACGTTAAAAAAATAATAATAAATAATGATGTTACTACTTTTCTGCAAATTTACAGAATGGTGACACAAAAGTTTTTTTAAGACTCCTGACAACGTGCCAGCAATTTTACCAGGTAATGTTGTTGTAAATATGTTCGTTTGTAAGGTTACATTAGCAGAAAATCGATAAAACAAATTCTGTGAATACATTAGAACGTGCAATCATCATGTAAACTAACGACTATAAAATACTAAAATTAGTTTGTACCTTCTGTACATATTATAACGTGAAGAATAATTATTCGGATGCTATGACTGACTAGTGTGGATTTTTTAGTTACAACAATTCACGACTTTACCGTAAAGTTGTGACAATATTAGGTCATGGGCTGTCAGTTTGGCGTCAGGAAAATAGTTTATTTCATCTTTACAGTAACGTCACCACTGCATCACATTTCTCCCAAATCAAAATATTTGTCCGCATCTGATATAACCAAGAAAATCTTACTGAATGAGGAATAACCAAAACGGAGGTGGCGAATGAAATGTTAATCTTTATAACATCCACAAAATACAATATTCGCCAGCAGCGTGAAGTAGGTAAACCACTTCTAGTGGTGGACTAATTAAACAGCATACTAACCCCACTCAAAATAGTGTCCAACGTATTTATGAGAATTGGGACATATCCATTAGTGGTCATAGGTACGGTATCTAAAAACATATTAACAATAACGTTTCGTATTAGCTGGGAATGGTGGGACCGTTTGTACAAGAGTAAAAAAATATAGGCACAGCTCACCTTTACCCATCAATCAAAAACGTATTAATATGTCCGGCTTATACTAGAGTCAAAACGGTAGACAAATATGGGAACGGTGATATAAACTGTTCAACAATCAAACTCTCCGCCTCGGACGAGACTTTGCCAAAGGGCAAAGTTTCGTCCGGGGACGTAGAGAGGCCCTGAAACCGTTTATACGGGTTCTAAAGGGAATATTTTTGGCCGAGCCTACGGGCTCGGAGAACCCACAATAAACCGGCCTTGTGCCACATACGACCCACGTGGAGGGGCGTTAAATATAACGGTAGAGAAATATCAGTTTTACACTAAGTAAAGCAAAAAATGTAGACATATATCTGGTTGGCACTAGAATGAAAACGGTAGAGTCAGATCTCTTTATACTAGAGTCAAATCGGTAGTCACAGATCTTTTTTACTCTAGAGTAAAAAAAAACGTATATATGTGTCCGTTTTGCAAGAGAGTGAAAACGGTGGACTCAGATCTCTTTAGACTTGAGTAAAAAAAAATGTAGTCATATGTCCGGCTTATACTAAAGTCAAAACAGTGGACACAAATCTGTTTTACACTTGAGTAAAAAAAAACGTACACATTAATTCGGCTTATACTAGTGTCAAAACAGTAGATACAAATCTGTTTTACACTTGAGTAAAAAAACGTACTCATGAATTCGGCTTATACTAGTGTCAAAACAGTAGACACAAATCTGTTTTACACTTGAGTAAAAAAACATACTCATGAATTCGGCTTATACTAGAGTCAAAACTGTAGAAACAAACCGGTTTTACACTTGAGTAAAAAAACGTAGTCATATGTCCGGCTTATAAGAGAATCAAAACAGTAGACACAAATCTGTTTTACACTTGAGTTTAAAAAAAAAAAAAAAAAAAAAAAAAAAAAAAAAAAAAACGTAGAGACTGCCCAGTTTGCTCGAGAGCCAAAATGGTAGACACAGATATGTTTACACTAGAGTAAAAAAGAAACGTAGTCACATGTTCGGTATAAACAAATAGATACTGGTCCACTTTAAATAAAACATTGTTGTACGGACTGTATCCGGACTGTTGATATGGAACTAAAGTTCATAGAGTAATGCTTCTTGCTAGAAGTTGCCGCGCATTTCTGTTGTACAGAGAAGTGCGTGGAAGGAAAGTG
This sequence comes from Acanthosepion pharaonis, assembly GCA_903632075.3. Taxonomy (NCBI): domain Eukaryota; kingdom Metazoa; phylum Mollusca; class Cephalopoda; order Sepiida; family Sepiidae; genus Acanthosepion; species Acanthosepion pharaonis. The sequence continues at coordinate 856,775 of CAHIKZ030000740.1, forward strand.
TGTAGTGTGCTGTCGTTTCACAACACCAGAGAGTTTCCATCAATGACCATGTTTGTACAACAGTTTTTGGCCAAGCACAATGTCCTTCAAGCCCGACAACCACAATATTCCCCATGCCTCGCCCTTGCAATTCTTTTCCTCTTCAAAAATCAAATACCACTAGAAAGTAACGAGATTTCAAGACGTTGAGGAAATCCAAGAAAATGCGACGAGTCAGCTTCTCGCTATTCCAAAAAAGAGTTCCATAAATGCTCCCATCAATAAAACCAACACTGGATAAAGTGTGTGGCTTCAGAAGGAGACTACTTCGAAGGAGATTAAATGCTGAATTGATGTGTTGTAGTTTTATTTCATAGCATCAGTCCCGATACCTTTTGATCTGACTTGACAAAAAAGCTATACAAAGACACGTTGCATTAAAGTAAAAATAGACAAATTTAGATTATACCTTCAATCCAAAATTAAACATATACTAGCAGCATGGACCGGCGTTGCCCGTGCTTGATTCAAAAATCGTGCGACTCATACAGCAATCGCTATCACTTGACTTAAAATATTTTTTGCCCTTCCTTGCCTTTAAAGGAGTGCCCTTTGCTGTGCTGATGTTGCTACATGCCTTACTTCTTGCCTATCTCACAATGCGAATTTTTTCGAAGCTCTATACTAAACATTAAATCTGTTACGAAAAAAGAACTAAACAAAATGAACACAAAACGATCAGCTTTAAAAAAAGGACTCGTAACTGGAAAAACCGAATGAAAAAAGAATGTTAACAACAAATACTTTTTCACACCCAACCCAGTTCTGCGAAATCAGAATCAACGTTGAGTTTAAGCAAGCGAATGAGCCAATTGGAGTAAAGTGCCATGCAGATTTAAATTTTTCCCACTTGTGACGAATGCAGCTATCGATTTTTTTGCATGCTATTATTATTATTATTATTTCCTTTGATTTCTGGTTTGTATTCATTTATTTCCGGGGCCAGAACAGGAACCTAACGTCAGAAATGTCATCATGATATTTTCCAATGAGCAATTAAAAAAAAAAACGAAAAAAAAAAAATTTACATAGATAAAGCCGTTCGTATGGTGTGGATTGTTCTCGTGAGAACAGTTCTTTGTATTTCTTTAAGGCATTGGCTACCAGGAATTCCTTCAATGAGTCTATTGGAATCTTTTCCAAACAATCCGTGGGCTTCAACTACAGCAGGGATTGTTGATGTTCTCATGTGCCACATCTTTGAGATTTCGATTTCATGGTCCTTGTATTTTGATAGCTTCCTGGAGATCTTCAAAGATGGACTGCCGTATCAATAAGGAGGCAATTCTTTTGTTTGCGGTCTCTAATAACGATGTCTGGGCGATTAGCTTTGATTCTTCTGTTTTTGTGTAATGTGTATTCTCATAAAGTTGTTACAGTTCCAAGTCTGGGTGATGTTCATACCAATATCTTTCAGTTTCCTTCCCGTTGAAGTTGCAGATATTCCAGTGCAGATATTGGCCCACGCTGTCAGGTCGGGTTTTATATTCAGTCGGTATCAATACTGCGCAATTATTATTATTATCATTATCATGATTATTATTTTTTCATGCCTGTCCCTACCAGATGTCCGATTATTAACACTAGAAATTGAGTGAGAGAAAACATTTTCAAATCTCCAGCTCCTTTCTCAACAGCTTCGCACGCACAAGTAATGTCGTGTTGTTACAACCTAAATCTTTCACCGAAGACCTATTAATCCAGTCACGATTCCAACATTTTAGAGGCGCTTCAAAGTGCGCCAACTATTATACTCCATACCCCGATCTTCATGTTCTGCAGTTGTTTCCGTTCCGGATGTATGTCTATCTTTTTGACAAGAGCAAAATGAACATTTATCTTCCTTTATGATTCAAGTATTACCTGAACGTATATCTACATGATTTACCCTAATCTAAACATAACTATGTCCACCATTTTAAGAATTGACTACAGCTACCTTCATATAACACGGACATATATCTACCATCTTTTTATTCTTTGTCTGCCTTTTGAACTAAGTATAAACAAGATATATCTACGTTTTTTTTTGTTTTTTATTCCAGTGGAATATTGTCTACCTTTTGATACAAGTACAAATCGGATATGACTATTTTTTGCCTATAGTGTAAGCTGGGTATATCTATCTATAAAAGGAAGGATGTGTGTGTGTGTGTGTAAAGAATGCACGGCCGCAATTTTCGACGGATTTGCACCAAAATTTACATGCACATGCTCCAAGTTGGCGGAGAGGCCAAGACCAACTTTGCATTTCCCAACTCCCTTCGATAGTGGAAATAATCGATTTTTTCATGCTTCTACAACAGTTTTCATGTAGTTTGCGGCCATTTTCTACTGACCAGAGTGAGATCCTATAGCTGGCTCCCACGAATAGGCAGGACGATTCTATTGGCCAGCGTGAGAGCCAACAGCTGACTGACACGAATGTTAACTAGTATGCTAGCATGCAAAAAAATCGATAGCTGCATTCGTCACAAGTGGGAAAAATTTAAATCTGCACGGCACTTTACTCCAATTGGCTCATTCGCTTGCTTAAACTCAACGTTGATTCTGATTCCGCAGAACTGAGTTGCCTGTGAAAAAGTATTTGTTGTTAACATTCTTTTTTCATTCGTTTTTTTTCCAGTTACGAGTCCTTTTTTAAAGCTGATCGTTCTGTGTTCATTTTGTTTAGTTCTTTTTTCGTAACAGATTTAATGTTTAGTATAGAGCTTCGAAAAAACTCGCAGTGTGAGATAGGCAAGAAGTAAGGCATGTAGCAACATCAGCACAACAAAAGGCACTCCTTTAAAGGCAAGGAAGGGCAAAAATATTTTAAGTCAAGTGATAGCGATTCGTACGATTTTTGAATCAAGCACGGGCAACGCCGGGTCATGCTGCTAGTCCTATTATAAAAAGAAAGAAAACATTGAAATTTTATTATAGATATTGCGATTTAATATCAAGCGAATTTGGGTAGTAAAGGCGAAAATGATAAGATGAATTTATTTCTTCTCTGTTGGTATGACATTGTATGGCTCTGTGATAGGTGTTTTTGTCAGAACGAAACTGATTAGCATAAAGAGGAAGTAGCTGTAGCGTGCTTTCCAAAGCTCTAGGAATTCCCAGAGGCACAAAGAAAATGAAAGAAGCCGATTATCTGCTCTTTTTCGGTGTCTTGATAAAGTAAATAACTGATTATCGTGCA
>CAHIKZ030000740.1:862500-882500 GCA_903632075.3 Acanthosepion pharaonis
AAAACAGGAAAGGAAAAACAAAATGAAAAAGACAGAAATTTAAATATAAATAAACGGCATCGAAATATTCATTTAAATTTCAGCTTAAAAAGAAAAAAAAATCAGTTGCAATTCTTTGTGTTCGAAGCGTTAATAGTGAAGTTTTAAATAATGTATTATTAATACACATTTTTCGATAATACTTTTTCGTGACAATAGTTATGGAGTATTTTAATCAAATTATTTTCAATGAACAAAAATTTAAATTCCAAAGATCTAATTAACAAATCTGATATTATATCTTTAGAAAAATTGCGTTATTATTTGATTTGATTTTCATCGAACAGGAAATAATTCAAAGCGTTAAGTTCAAAGTTACCAAAAATCCTTTTTTTATTATTAAATATCTGTTCGTTATTTATCTATAATCGGTCGATCATCTCGTTTCAAAGATTGAAAAAGGTTACTTGCTGCTTTGCTGAGTATTATAAGGATACTAGCATCCTGGCCCGGCGTTGCCCGTCCTTGATTCAAAAATCGTACGACTCGTACAGCAATCGCTATCACTTGACTTAAAATATTTTTGCCCTTCCTTGCCTTTAAAGGAGTGCCTTTTGTTGTGCTGATGTTGCTACATGCCTTACTTCTTGCCTATCTCACACTGCGAATTTTTTCTAAGATCTATACTAAACATTAAATCTGTTACGAAAAAAGAACTAAACAAAATGAACACAAAACGATTAGCTTTAAAAAAGGATTCGTAACTGGAAAAACCGAATGAAAAAAGAATGTTAACAACAAATACTTTTTCACACCGAACCCAATTCTGCGGAATCAGAATCAACGTTGAGTTTAAGCAAGCGAATGAGCCAATTGGAGTAAAATGCCATGCAGATTTAAATTTTTCCCACTTGTGACGAATGCAGCTATCGATTTTTTTGCATGATAGCATACTAGTTAACATTCGTGTCAGTCAGCTGTTGGCTCTCACGCTGGCCAATAGAATCGTCCTGCCTATTCGTGGCAGCTAGCTATGGCCTTCCCGCTAACTTGGAGCATGTGCATGTAAGTTTTGGTGCAAATCCGTCGAAAATTGCGGCCGTGCATTCGTTACACACACACACACACACACACACACACACACACACACACACACACACACACACACACACATCCTGCTTTTATAGATAGAGATAGTGTTCATTCGAAATTCTGTTTTTAAATCCCAAATTGCTGGATTTCAGTGGCTTTGCTGATAGGCCAATAGAATCTTCCTGCCTATTCGTGGCAGCCAGTTATAGGCTCTCACTCTGGCCAGTAGAAAATGGCCGCAAACTACATGAAAACTGTCGTAGAAGCATGAAAAAAAATCGATTATTTCCACTATCGATGGGAGTTGGGAAATGCAAAGCCAGTCTTGGCCTTCCAGCTAACTTGGAGCATGTGCATGTAAATTTTGGTGCAAATCCGTCGAAAATTGCGGCCGTGCATTTGTACACACACACACACACACACACACACACACACACACACACACACACACAAACACACATCCTGCCTTTTATCGATAGAAATATAAACATACGAGCATAGTATCCATAAAAAATGGATTATAAACGTATGGATCAAGACTTCTGTTTAGAAAAATATTATTCATGCACTCTGACACGGAACAGCATTGCCTACGATCAAAGTATCGCTCACCACATTTGCTTAGAAGAAAACCTCTTTTACCAGGGCTTTGATCTGTAATCAAAGTGTAGTATCTGCCTTAGGGGGGACAAATTGCATTTTATGTTTCAGTTGTGTCTCTGTCTTCGGCAAGTAAATACTAAATGTAGTATCTCTTAAAGCCCTGAAGGAAGCCTGGACCCTGAAATTCTTACCCTTAGAAGCAACTTCTTCTTTGTGTTAAAGAGGTAGTGTAGGTGGATACTGACGCTAGCTTGACCGTAGTTGTAAGTTACGGGGTCATTTTTATCCATCGTTCGTGAGTACTCGTACGCGAATTAGAACGAAACATATATGGAGCATTAGAGGAATATCTCGAAGAATTACACATTTCCATGTTGTGACAGATTTTAAAAGTGTCTACGTGGTCTTATCTGTAATGGACTATTTTCAATCCTACTATTACCAAAATATGAAACGTCACAAGCCTCTCACCTCCAAGGATAGATTTCTAACGAGCTACATTCCTTAGTTTCCCAAGTTCAGACATTTAGAGCTAAGACCCATCCACACAGGAACGAATCATCCTTATAGTTTTCGTATACCATTGGTAAGGAAGAAGTTCTCGCTTTCTTCTTTTTCTTTTTCTCATGAGTCGCTGCTTTGTGGACCAGATGTCCGAGAGGATGCTTTCCCAATCGCTACAAACTAAACCTTTTAAAGTCCAGTGACACCAGGTGTATCTAATTGTGAACGGTTGAACTTTATAACTATTCTTAAGCAGTCAACAATACAACGGAGAAGGTAGACAGAAGAATTAGTCAGAATCAAGAATACAGCTGACGAGAAAAGTTCGTAGCTTCATTTTGGATTGTTTCTTAGAAGAAGAATGCGTCTTGTCCGTTTTCGTTTATTCGTTTACATTATTGCAATGATTTGCGGATTGCTTACGCGCAGTCTCCATTCAAAAAGTGGGTTAAAATGGCTCTCTACAATTTCCTGTCCTTTGTATATTTTAAGTCTTGTCTTTTCTACTATTTCCCGTAATCGCTATTTTTCCAAACATTTAAAATATGAAATGATCTTGTCAATATCGACAAGACTTGCATGAATGATATACTTGTTGCAACTGACAAGATTTGCTAGAATGGTTTTCTTGTAGCCATCGAAAAGATTTTCATGAGTGATATTCCTGTAGCCATCGACAAGAATTGCATGAATGATATTCTTGTAAATGTTTGACGAGATTTGCATGAATAATATTCTTGTAACCATTGACAAGATTTGCATAAATGATATTCTTGTAACCATTGACAAGATTTGCATAAATGATATTCTTGTAATCATTGACAAGATTTGCATGAATAATATTCTTGTAACCATTGACAAGATTTGCATAAATGATATTCTTGTAACCATTGACAAGATTTGCATAAATGATATTCTTGTAACCATTGACAAGATTTGCATAAATGATATTCTTGTAACCATTGAAAAGATTTGCATGAATATTATTCTTGTAAATGTTCCACGAGATGTGCATAATATTCTTGTAACCATTGACAAGATTTGCATAAATGATATTTTTGTAACCATTGACAAAATTTGCATAAATGATATTCTTGTAACCATTGACAAGATTTGCATGCATAATATTCTTGTAAATGTTCGACGAGATTTGCATGCATAATATTCTTGTAAATGTTCGACGAGATTTGCATCAGTGCTATTCTTGTTATCATCTGAGAAAAAAATCAAATAAGAAGAATAAAATATTCGGATAATATTAAAGCTTTTTTTTTCCATTTATTGACAGACTTTCATTGTTTTTTTATTTGTTATTTCGTTTTTTGATTCTTTCTTTCTACGCAATCTTACCTACGTCTCACTTAGCGTGTTCGCTTTCTTTCTTTCTTTCTTTCTTTCTTTCTATATCTTCTTTCTCCTTTTTCATTCACATCTATCCTTCTTCCTACATAATTCTGACTCAACATAATAAACATTGAACTCCAGTGAAGCTTGAACTTATTCCATGAGGTTGAGACCTGCCAAACAAACTTGTTCAGCAACAAAATAAATTCTCTTTCCCGTCTCTATCCTAAAAATCTGAGTCTTGTCCGTCTTCTATGCCCATTACAATTTACTTTAGTCTCTGTGGATTAAACCTTTGCAATGGCGTCTTAATTTATTTTGAATTCGTCCGATCACGCAGAGACGTCCGAACAAATTCACTTGATTGAGCAGAAGGGATATCTCATCGCTATCAGGAGTGCTACAATAACAGAGCGGTTTTACATATAGAAAACATTGCTTTAGGCTTTGTGTTGTAGCTCTTTGTAAGGGCTAAATATTAGCGATAAACAAAAAGAAACAAAGCTGCGAAAAACCTTTTTTCCTAGCTTCTCTACATCGTATATTATTCTAGGAAGAGGGAAAACTTTTTTTTGCGGTTTTTAATTTGTTTGCCTGGAATATTTAAGATTAATTTAACTTAATAGAAATATTAATATTTAACAATTCAAAGTTACAAAGCTGGATTGTACTGCGCTCAAGTAGTGCCTAGCGGTGAAAGTGAGAACTAAATCAAAGGATTCGCCATATTCAATTTTGATAGCATCTGAACTACATAACCAATGTAATGTCGTTCAAATCCGGCAAGTTTTTACAAATGTTTTAATATTTTTGCGGTCAGATTTGCATAAAACAATGAAATGTAATATACATATCTATATAGATGGCCGATAGACAGACTGTTAGAGAGATAGACATGTAGACATTCATAGATTATGATGAATAAAAAAAATCTGAAAACGATACAAATCTGCAGTCCGGTAAGATAATATCTATCTATCTATCTGGCTGGCTAGCTAGCTAGCTATGCTTTATATTTAACTGCACAATACCTTGGCACACCACCTGAAGAGATCTGACGGTCGAAACCAAGATAGTGTGCTGTTATATAAGCTGTTTTTACTGCTTTATTATATTTACTTGCTCTGCATATTTTTTCAAGGCAGCTTTATTGAGAACTTTTTTAAACGTTTTTTTGTGTATCTATCTATCTATCTATCTATCTATCTGTCTCAAGAAAGACATAGATAGATAGATAGATAGTGAATAGACTGGGATTGATAGATAGGGATAGATAGATAGAGAGAGAGATAATGAAATGATAGGATAGATGATATTCTTTTCAAACCAAAAGACTGGGATAGATTCTCATATGCAACAAGATAATGAAATGACTGGGCAAAACCAAATGCTAGAAAATGCAGTCTAGAAAAACTGATGTTTCAATTTTCAAAATGGTGAAGGGCTGTCTGTCTTGAAAGCCACTCTCAAATGGTTACCATTAGAATAATGAAATTTCTTTGATTCAAGGAAAAAGATAGATAATGAAAAGGTCCAAATCCACCATGCCAACAGATGACAGATGGGATAAAAAAGACAAGATTTATAATGAAATGACTGGGAAGAGCTCTCAACAATAATGAATGAATTTTAAACTGTCAAAAACAATAGATCTATGTTCAAACGAACTGGGATGAAAAAATTTTTAAAGACAATTTTGAAAACATGATTAGATAGATATATATATATATATATATATGGGATAGATAGATAGATAGATAATAATGAAATGACTGAGATAGATAGATGATAGATTTGAAATGTGGGATAGATGAATACAAAATAATAAAAGTTGATATAGATAATGAAATGATCAATAATGAAATTAGAAATAGATCAATCCTATTCTCATATTATTAGTTTATAAATAGATAGATAAATAGATAGATTCTGAAAGGAATCAATACAGTCATTAGATATTAAGTGAATAGACTGGGATAGAAAAATTTACGAAACTCAGAATTGAAATCCGACAAGTACTGAATTATTATTTGCGATTCATATTTATTGCTCTAAACAACAATTTGTGTATAAATTCTGTTCAAAACCAAACGCGTAGAAAATGCAGTATATATATATTTACTTAATTTTCAAGATAGTATTTATTATTGTTATATATATATATATATCATATATATGTATATAAATAATCCTTGAAAAGAACAGTAAGGAAAATAATATAATGGATTCTATCCACCATGCCAACAGATCTTAAAATGAATATAAAAAATAAAATTTAAAGAGCAAAATATTTCAAATCGAATTAATTAAAAAGTATCAAAAAAAATCTTTAATTTTAAAAGATGACGAAAATTTTTTAACCGTTAATTTTTTTTTTTTTTTTTTTTTTTTTTTATATATATATATATCCATTCATATATACGTGTGGTTTCAGTGTTAAAATACATGATTATTGAATACAAAATAATAAAGTTAATAACTGATACAATGATACACTGAATAAGGAAAATCTCAACCTATTCTCATATTTTAATTTATAAATATTCTGTAACCATGGACAAATCAATGATTTTTAAATGTATTTAAAAGAGAAAAATTTTAAACTTACTCCAAAATTCAACAAGAAGATGAATTATTATTTGCTTTTAATTTATTTGCAAAATAAAATTGGGGTTTTTCTGTTCTATTTTTTGATACGCGTTGAAATATATATAATTTAACCATATTTTAGAAATCAATTAATTTATATATATATATATATATATATATATATATATATATATATATATGTGCAATGCCTGTGTGTACACAACAAGCTCTCAAGTAAACAACAGCAACTATTCCCGGAGCTACCAGTCTGTTGATTGCTCTAGCAAACAACAACAGGCAATCCGGGAACGAACAGACTGGAACTAAAATTTCAGCCGATTTTGTTAGTTAAATCTAAAGTCCGTTGTTTCGGAGGCCGTTAATTCGAGGTTTTACCTTACTTACAATCAGAATAATACAGCTGAAATTTATTGGATATATAATGAGGAAAGAAGGAAATTTGACACTCATATGACATATATATATATATATATATATATATATATATAGTGTTAACAGTCAATATATTTCAACCTTGAAAATGGGTAAATGTATAGCCGAAAGAAAGAACAGTTGGACAGTTACTTATATACCGAAAAGAAACAATTTATAAGATCACATGAGAAATTGTATAAAAAAACTAAATCAAATCACCTTGTCTGTCATATTCAATGAAATTTGCATGAAAGAATGATTTCTGCCTAAATACACACACACACACACACACATATATATATACATATATATATATTTGCTTTTGTCTATTGTGGTTGTATATTTCTTCATAGATAATTGAATAAATTTTCAATATACATCTCCAGTCGACAAATAATAAGAAAATTAAATATCTACTAAACATACTATACATTATAAACAAATATATATATATATATATTAAATTAAGTTTTAAAAAAGGGATCATAATTTAATATTTAACGATTAAAATCGAATAAAGTAAATATAATTTGGGTCGCCTTTCGACCGACACTTCGACAGAAGTCAATCGTCGGTATTCAAATACTACTGTAGGTTAGATTTTCTTGTTTTAAATATGATATTAAAAACTTGTGTTTTATTACACACACACACACACTAAACACACACACACATATATATATATATATATATATATATATATATATATATATATATATATATATCAGGCAGGAATTATAGTTGTTCCAACGAGAGAAAAGTGTATATTTTAAAAGAAGACATGAGCCGCAAACGTTTTTGTTTTTTAACGTGGGTGTTTTAAAAAAATTATAATATATTATTTAAAAAAGCAGATTAAAACCAAATATGTTTTTTATGAACGATACTACATTTGAAAAATTATGAAAAAAAAACGACATTTTTACTTCAATTTATGAATACTCTTTGCAAAATATAATCTTTACATTTGTTTTTATAAAGTCCATCGGAGGACGAAACGCGTTGGTATAGAATAGTTTTCCTTTCTTCTTCGACGAAAATATTCGTCAGTCTTATTTAACCGCGTTATAGACTTAAATATAATTTTATCTTTATATATATATATTTTTAAACCCGTTTTTTATCCCTCTATTCGTTTTAAATTAACATTTCATTCTTCATATAGGCCCCATTTAATGTCATAAGGTTAATATCCTGGTTTAATTTTATAAAACTTCTTCTCTTTAAGTCAGATACCTTCCATTCCCCCCTGACCACTGCCTCGTGTATTTCGTCTGACTGAAACATTGAAAAGGAAAAATTCTGGATTAGTTTTGGGACGGGTTTCCCACTTAAATTTCTATTTCCGACACAGAATCAGTCTATACAGCGGTTGATATATGATTATTCCTTTTATGAGATGTTTTGGGATTTTTTGTGTCTAAAATTTTGCTATGTAATAATAAATACACTGAGCTCTTTTTGTGCATCAGTTTTAATATTTTATATTAATAGGACCAACTTGGAGTATATACCAACGGATTTATTACCTTTACAATATATATATATATATATATATATATATATATATATATATATGTAATTAAGTTACAAAGAACTTGGTAAACCGAATGGGTAATTCCTGAGAGCTCAATTTGAATACAGAGCTAATATTTAATGAAAAACAGACCACTTGGATTTTGGTGAAATAAATTATTGTAATAGTACCTTAAAGTGGTCTGTTTTTCATTAAATTTATATATATATATATATATAGGGTGACCCAAAAAACGGTAACTTTTTAACAATCCAATAAAATCAAGAGTGATGGGAGAAAAATAATTTATTCATAGTAATTGTAACCTTAAAACATGCCATTTAAGAAACAATGATGGAATTTTCAATTTTTTTTAAAATTACGTCCTGTAGATGGCGTCCTCCTGTACGAATGCATTCTTGAAATCTGCTGTTAAGATTCCTCATGGACTGCTGCAACATCTCAGCTGGGATACTGTGAATTTCATCATGAATTCTAAATGGCGAAATGTTTACATACTCAAGGTCATTCTCTCGCAGTGTTGCCACTTGCTCATGTCTGGCAATACCCGTTTTTTTTGGTCACCCTGTATATATATATTAAACTACATAAAATATGAAGATCACGCAGTTTTTATAGCAGGCACAGAAAAGAAACTACAAGGACTCCTGAAAAAGGTAGTGAAAGAAAGCGCGAAGAAAGGACTAAAGTTAATCCCAAGAAGGATGGTTGTTAGTAAAAAGAAGAACCGAACATGCAAATTGCAAATTGGATATACCATATTCAAACACGAACAACAATTTAGATATCTGAGAAAAATTTTAACAGAGGTCGGAAAGGGCGACACCAAAATCAGAAAATCCATTAGGATAGGGAAAATGCCTTTAAAAAGCTCAGCAAAGTAATAAGAAACAGAAAAAAATCGTTAGTAATAAAGAAAAAAATACTGAATCATTACGTAATAGCATATATATATATATATATATATAATTATTTTTTATAAAAAAAATTATAGCATAAATATTATAAAATCACTACAAAAATAGCCATTTTGTTTCAACACCCTCGGTGTCTTATCGTGTGATGATGTTGAATATAAAATAAATGGTTTTAAAAGTTTCAAATTAATTAACGATCCTTCGCTAGGAGAAACCATTGTTAATTGTTGGTTATTGGAATTCATTCCGTATATACCAATTATATACTTTTATATATATATATATATATATATATATATATAGCAGTGAATGTTGAACAATCTTCTCACAGATTAAGAAGATTCTTGAAGCAACAGAAATGTGGTCCTACAGAAAGATGCTGAGAATACCATGAACCGTACACGTGTGCAATGGCGTAGTTTTAGAGATAATGGAAACAAAAAAGACCGCAATACTTAACATCAGGTAGAGGCAATTGACATATTTAGGGCACATGACGAAGAAAGAAGGCTTGGAACATCAGATACTCGTATGACGTTTTGATGGCAAGCGGGCTTGGAATATAATGAGGAAAGATGGCTTGGGACATTTGAAACTTACAAGACATATTGAAGACTGAGAAAATCAGCACATAACCTCCCTAACGGTCTTGTATTAATGGATGCCATTAGAGATAACAAAAAGGTAAAATTTACTAAGAGCTACAAAAAACGGGAAATTTATCGGCAACATCCTGGAGGGATACGGCAAATAGAAAAAGTATAAATGAACAAGTGAATGCTGCTAAAGCTGTTCATATTAAATATTGATCCCCCGTATCTTCTGTTTTTCTTCCATGTTAACCCATAAACATTACTGGTGTATTAACTTAGTTCGATATTTAATACACAAACCAATCAACCATTGAAGATGAGCTTTTAATTAACTTACATTAATTTTCGTTTGCTTTACTGTATCTTTATTTTCATGTTTATGAACTTAGATTTCAAATCTATTGCTTTTAAAAGAAACTGTCTAAGGGACACGATCAATGAGTGAGATTCGTGGCCTCGTTTTAGCTTTCATATTGCACGCATGCGCATTCACTTTGTAACATTTCCGCCAAAAGCGATGAGTTACGCTTCACTTCATCATTCGCTCGCTGCAATACTGCAGGGGATGTAGAGACGGGTGTGGTATGGAATTTATTAAAAAGAAAACCCATGGCGTGTTTCATCTTAAATATTCCAAAGGTAACATTCATTAACATTGACAGGTAGCAAGAAGCTGATTCCCATTGGCGATAGGCGGATTGACGGTTGTTCTAACGAAGAACTGCAGAAAGAGAAAAAAAAAAAAATGACGCGAAAAATAACCCGTTTTAATTTTGATTATTTATTTTCTTTTTAGTTTTGATTCAAAATTACTTTTTGGCGTATCATTCTCTCAAGAATTCAAATCTTTCAGAAATTCTACTACAGGAGAGATATTTTCATTTCAAGTTTTTATACCAATCAAAATTAACAGCTAATTAATTATCTATTAAAGATCATCAACTGAAATTATTCAATCAGCAACAATTAATTGAATTATATTTATTAAACTTTGTTGCGTATAGCACAAGGTCACAATAGTCGTAAAACAAAACAGACATCGAATTGATTGCAATGGCCTGCGAGATATGTTTACTATCAGTTTAGAGCAGATGAACTTGATATTTTATATTTTCTATGAGTTTTTCTCTCTCACAGTCGATGGAAGACGAGTAGCGTTTGTTTCGCTACAGATGATGGCAGATTTGAATTTAGTATCTTTTAGAGAAGACATTTGTTGGGTTGACCTGAAGGATGGCCTCCTTTAGCGTCTCTTCCTTTTAAAGGATGCCAATGGCTGCTACGAAAGGTGAACATGTGATCAACCCAGCTGTTCCTAGAATGCACGCATGGAAAAACTGATGACACACACACACACACACACACACACACACACACACATATATATATATATATATATATATATATATATATATATATATATATATATATGAATAAAAAATGACAATAGGAAAACTGGTAATTGCTGACGCGTTTCGTCCAATGTGGACTTTATCAAAGCAAAATACGAAAATGAAATTAAATGAACAAAGTAACTAATAAAAAAAAAAAACAGAATGTACCTAGCAACTGGAATGTAGAGAAACGCTATTTTCATATTTCTTAACTGAAAAATAACGTCAGAGATTGTCACGTGTGGTGAATATTGTCATTATATCTGTGTTGATGTATTCAACCATTTTCTTTCGATTTTATGAATTTGTTGTGCATATTTGTTTGTAAGAGTATTAATTTTGTTAAGAAAGGTGAAATAGGGAAAAAGCCTGGGCGTAAATTAATATTTGGGTAATTTTCTATGGCGGCACTCTCCAGAATTTTCCTTCTGAGTGAGTTATTTTCTTTTTTTATGAGTGTAGCATTTTTAAAATCAAAATTATTCATAAATATTGCCTTCTCTACCGATTAAATTTTCATATATATATATATATATATATATATATATATGGAGAAATAAAGTTTTAAGGTGTGCTGTATTTATGGGATAAAGTGCACAATATCAGAGACAGAGCGTATGTAAATATAAATATAAAAGTGAACATTGAAGTCAATACTCAGAGGCGACAGGCTGTTTCGTGCTGGACGCAATCGTATATATATATATATATATATGTGTGAGAGAGGAGAGTCATTTCTCGATCTACACAACGTATGATTAATGTAAGTGGAAGGCCCGAAAGCCACACACCCACTTGTTGGTGATTACCTAATTGAAGAGCTGAATAGAAAGTAATGATGCATATGAGAGATTTGGTCATGCGTTTACAATTGCAAACGACAAGTAATGTTACACTCTCATTTGGTTATTTGATTATGGGAATTGAAATATTGACCATGGAAATTAAAATGAAAACAACTTAATTCCATAGACAGAATAAAGGCCCCAGTTTAAAACATTAACCTGAAGAAGTCTGGAGATTAAAACAGTCGAAACGTAATGAGTATAGCCACCAAGATGAAAGTGATTCGAACAATAAGATATACAATAAAATAACCCATAATAAAATTCGTGTATATATATATATATATATATATATATATATATATGAGATGAGGTATTGTAACTATTTACATTGTTCGGTGTGCTGTTCTCATCTTTATTGTCATCTTCCGGTAATATACATTGAAATTTCCAACCGAATACTTTATAATGTCCACGGTGGCAGATTGTTCTAGTTCCACGTGTCATGCCTTTTCATGATATGTCAGTTTCAGTTAATTCTCTTTAGTAACTCAACTCTCCAAGTTTTTGTTTATCTCTGCTGTGGCCAGGTATTGAACTCACAACTCTTTGGTTCGAGTCACATTTTGGAATAGTTCAACTAACGCTTTTATCCGCTGGGTCATATGTCCTTGGAGAAATTCGAAATTCCAAATTAAATCACCTGAGCGTATAATGGCCGAAAAGTCGTGAATATGGCAATAAAGATATGGACAACTGTCTGAACGATGAAAATAGTGTAAATGAAAATTCATTCTGACTATTGTCCTCATCTTCGTCGCCATATTTATTACAACGTTTCGGCCGTTGTACGCTCCGATCTTCTCTAAGTTCTCCACTGCCTTAAACGGGTATTGAACTCAAACATTTGCCATCTGTCCTTGAGGACACATGGCGCAATGAATAAAGGCATTGCTTAGATCCAGTGGCAAGACCCAAAGAGTGTGAGTTCAATACCCGGTTAAGGCAGTGGAGAACTTGCAGAGGGGAATTAACAGGAGATAACTGATAATTGACATCCATTAAACATGGCACTTGGAACTAGAAAACCCTGACCGGAAATAAAGGTTGACCGAAAATAAAGGGCCGAAACGTTTCGACATTCCAACCACCTGATAATGTAAAAGGCCGACAAAAGCGTCTCAAAAACGGCCGAAACGTTAGTAATTCCATAGATAAAAATCGAAAAAATATGGCGACAAAGATGAGGACAATAGTCCGAATAATGTAGATAGTGTAGATAATACCTCATCTCAGAAATATAGACAAAATTCATTCTCTCAAAAATTTCGTCTCAAATTAGAGATTTATTTTTTTTATTTGCAGAATCCAGTAGTAATTCATTCTCTCAAAATTTTCGTCTCAAATGGATAAAACCGAAAAATATGGTCTCAAATTAGAGATTTATTTTTTTTATCAAATAAAAATCGAAAAACAGTAACAAAAAAGACAATAGAAAACCAAATAGTGTTGAATAAAGGAAACACAAACATTACCCAAAAATTTGTCTCAAATTAGAGATTTATTTTTTTTATTTGCAGAAAAGTAATTCCAGGATAAAAAATCGAAAAAATATGGCGATGACAAAGAGAGGAATCCGAATAGTAGAGAGAGAGAAATATAGACAAAATTCATTTCTCAAAAAATTTCGTCTCAAATTAGAGATTTATTTTTTTATTTGCAGAAGTAATTCAATGGATAAAGAAGGGGAATAAAAGGAACACACACATGCATCGAGAAAGAAAGGGAAAGAGAGGGAGAGAGTATTTATAGAGAGAGAAAATGGTGGTGCGATTTGATCAGATGTGAGTCGTATCTCTAGCCTCCGTCTCCTTTTGCAACTCTCACCGCTTTTACCTTTTGCATGTCAAGCGGAAAGTTAAACGAACCGCCATTGATTTCGCCTGTGGAAATCGAACTATCGATAGGTAACTGAATCCCAGCCTCGTCAAAACCTGACTTCATTTTAGTGGCATGACATCCTCACCTATTAACGAACACCTCTCAGCAGAGATTCGACTGATGAAAAACAGCTTGATTAATAGTTACGCTAAAACGGATAGAACTCCAGGATTTATGATTCGCGGACATAAACTTAACGCGAGATACTGCTTGGATAGCAAATTTAGAAAGAAAACTAAAAAAAAAAAAAAATCGGAGACAATATAATAAGGGAAAGCAAAAAGAAATTACTTTTAAATATAATAGAGAATGAAAGGTCGTCAAAAAAAGAGACAACCCATGGTTGAAGCTACAAATTGGGGATGTCAAAAATCATGCAGTGATTTAACTTTTTCAGTACTGTTTTAAGAGACGTCGGAAAATATGGCAGAAATCCAAAGGCGGATATATCTTCCAAACCGGAAGTACTAAGAGAGGAACATATCGTTAGAAACGAAGAAAAAGTACTGAACAGCTATAAAATATTTAATCTCACATATGAGAGATTGATTATTTTTTACGGGTTATCAACATTTTTGTAGGTTATTTAAATCCGAAAAAATGTTTTGGGAATAAGAATAATTATTACCGTTATCGTCTGAATATTGTATAAAAAATTTTCAGATAACGTTTTACTTTCTAACTTGCTGGTGGAGATGAGATGGATCCATATCCTTTTAAAGTGAATGTAATGAATCCGAGTGGAATTTGAACTCGGCTAGAGATTTCTCGTTCCATGTCGTTATTCATTACACCACACACACATCCATGTTCTCAGTACCTTGTATTCCTAAGCGGGCACGAATCTCGGTGCTGACCAGGTTCGACGTTTCTTAACTTCAGTGGTCGGCCGAGCGTCGGTTTTTCGATGAGACGTGTCCGTAATCCAATCTCCTATATTGCACTTAATGCTGGAGAGTCTCTTCAGAGTTGGAGAAGAAATTTTAAGACACAGAGATCTCCTATCGGCGGATGCTGTATATACTATGAACTGAACATGTAAACGATAAAACAAGTTTTAAAGAAAATAAAAAACAATAATGAAACAATTATGTCTAATTAGAAAAGCATAACTCAAATTTTCGTAACAAAATCAGGAAATTCGGCCTGGCAAAATTAATACACACTAGACATAATATAAGCCAGAAACACAGGGTTAAAAAGCAAGGAAGCAACTTAACGAGGTTGGGCGGATGAAGAGGTAAGGTGATAGCGAAACGTTAGAAATATTTCGAGCAACTAAAGAAAGGGAGGCTTTTGTCACTTATTTCAAAGCAATCAGGTCGATAAACGCCATTAAATGGCGAGAGGTTGTTAAGAGCTAAAAATTAAAAAAAAATGATTAAGGAAACTAGCGATTGATTTAAATTTTTGAAGACAGTAGTTGACAAGAAAGCAGGAAGCCGGAAGCGAGTTCCACAAGCGAGAAGTGCAAGAGAAGAAACTATTAACATAGAACCTACGGTTACAACCAGCAATTTTAACAGTGCAGTTATGAGATTTAAGCTGTTAATCTATCTGTGAGCTTAAATTCGCAGTCGAGGTAGGAAAGAGGGAAGCTCATAAGAACAAATACCGTGAAGATCTTTATAGAAAAGGCGTAGTGAAGATGCGTTACGGTGGTAAGAAAGAGGATTACATTGTAATTTGAAAGCCGAGATGCCAGGACAGGGTCGATGGTGTGGAGAGCCATGATTGCCCACGTCTTAAAGGGACATGGAACCTAGAAGAAGAGATAGATACGTTAACTTTTTAAGGAGTGGGGAGGGAGTAAAGATATATTCCTATTTGGGCATTAGGGTAGATAGCAAATATCCTTGGTAATGACGATGGTCCGTTTTTTTTCTTGTTAAAATCATTTTTCATACAAGTTAATACTCGCATGTTTTCAGAGATTTCATATATCTATCTATCTATCTATCTATCTATCTATCTATCTATCTATCTATGTTCATATCTGTATGTGTGTGTGTATATATATATATATATATATATGTGTGTGTATCTGCTCATAATATTTCATCTATCTATCTATCTATCTCTCTCTCTCTATCTATCTATGTTCATATCTGTATATATATATATATATATATATATATATATATATGTATCTGCTCATAATATTTCATCTATCTATCTATCTATCTATCTATCTATCTATCTATCTATCTATCTATGTCTGTTCATATCGATGTTCATATGTGTCTGTCTCTCTCTCTCTCAATATATATATATCTGCTCATAATATTTCATCTATGTTCATATCGATCTATGCTTATATCTATTTATGTTCCTATCTCTCTTTATATATATATATGTGTGTATATATATATATATATATATATATATATATATATATATATATATATATATATATATATATATATTATATAATATTTGATCTATCTATCTATCTATTAATATTTTCGAAAAAAAAATTTTTCAACAATATCTACTTCCTTGTCAATGCACTTATTTCCGTGGTGAATACTGATCACATAAATCAAATATTATACAACGAAAATGCCCGATAAAAAGTCAAACACAAACATTGTCCGACTACGGATGTAATGATACACACATACGTGTGTATGTATGTATGTATTTCTTATACTTCTGAATATGATTTACTTGTCAATGTACTTAATTCACTGATGAATATTAATTCCAAAATTCGGACATTATACACTGAAAATCCTATCTCCAAATTTTGCTCGTAACTACAGGTTGCATCTCGACGTAGTGAAATTATTAGCAAGCTTGTGTCGCTAAAATAACTGAGTAGTGAGTTCGATCCTCACTGGTTTCTCCATACTTTCAGCCTTGAGCCACTTCTAAGCTACGCTTAGAATATCAATATATGGTCACTTCGAAGTGGTGTAATGATTGCCAAATTTGTCTCGCTCGATCAGTTACAACTGAATAGTGAGTTCGTTTTTCACTAGGTGCCCATTACTTACGGCCTTGTGCCACATCAAAGCTACGCTTAGAAAATCATCATAATTTATAGAATTACTTTCCTTGTGTATTAAGTGTGGCTTTTTGCAGGGAAAGAATAAAATACAATTTATATAAAAAAATTATTTTTTTCGTCTTCAACGGTTCATGTCTTGACAGAGCGGACCCTCTCTACTATTCACTTATCGACTTATCCTCATTTCGTTCGGATTCCATTATTAAGGAGGAAATTTAACTTAGATTTTTTCTTTCCCAGAACTGTTACATTGTGCAATATATTCTTGATAGGAGGCATCTCCGATCATTACGATTTTAACCTCCTAAAATTCTTCATTTTTCTTTTTTCCGCCTTGACAGCAATTTCATTCAGCACTCCTCTGCTTTGAGTGCCTCTTGGGTCTTATTTAGAGCGAAAATAACATAAAAAAAGGAACAAAACATCATGATTAATAACGATAAAAAAAAAACTCACTATTAAACTAGTTCTTTTATTTCTCCTTCAAAAATATTCAGAGACAACAAACATAAATTTGAATAATATATTTTATCCAAAATATCTAAGTCTCACCTAGTCAGTCAGTTATGTGCCATGCGTGATACACGCTTAGGCGATCATGTATCGAAAGATACATGACTGACGAAACAGATATTTTTATCGCAGTAGGTTGCCATTTCTTTCTACGGTAGACCAGTTGCCATCCAAAGCTATAGAAACCGGTCTGTGCTGATATTTATCCATAGCTGGGGGGAGAAGAAGAGGATTCATACTTTTTCCCAAGGGTAATTAGCACGTAAGTGAATGTAATGGATTCGACTGGAAATCGAACTTGGCTCTCCGATTCCTCAATCCAAGCCGTTATCCATTACTTCACGAACTCTTGAAATAATGCGAAATATTTACAATACCTCTTGTTTATCAATAATTTGAACAAAGGATGATTTATACCTGAGATAATAATCTTTGTTCAATTTACATTCCTCATTTACTGTTTATAATAGCATATATCAACTCCACCTTCAATTCCAAAGCCGTTGTGCACTTGACCACCTCCACATGCCTCGATTGAGTTTCTGCGAAGGATATTCTAGTCCACTCAGTGACGTCGTCAGTTCCTTTTTGGAGAGATATTTATTCATACCTAGCTTGGCGTGGACAAAGTAGGCCTGGTGGATCCTATATTTTTCTCGTTCAAAAAACAGCCGTGAAGTCTCACATTGGTGGTCGTTGTTTACATCGGGTAAAACTTTTACCCTTGCCATTGACTTCACCCGGGATATACTGACAGTAGTTCAGTTACATGTTCAGATTTCGCATGTAGCCGGCCGAAACAAGATGTGGTTACCGTCTCTCAGTTGAACTCCCTACTGCTGAGGGCATCGGGTCCACTACATATGTGGTTGCTCGCACACTTCGGTGACTTGCTTCGGCAAATAGTTGGAGACAAGTCTCCAGCTATGCTGGTTGAACTCACTGTCTTCGAGCAGAGAGGAACGCAGACGAAGCTCTGCCAAAGGGCAGAGTCTCGTCTGGGGTGGTAGACAGCTACCCGACGCGGTTTTTTACGGGGTCTACGGGAAATTTTTGCCCGAGCCGACGGGATCTGTGTTATCCCGTATTAAAAAAAGGCCTTGTGCCACACCTTCGCGGAGTGGTAAGGTTAATAACCATGCCATTTGCAATGAACTAAGAGGGGAACCAATTGGAATTTCATAAACTTATAATAAATGGACAAAAATATATATATTTTTTAATGGCGCCAAATATGGAAGAACTTGATGAAGCTGAAGTAAAATTCGAAATTTAATGTTCGTGAAGATCTTAAATTGTGATATCAAATATGGTTGCAAATTAAACTTAGGTGGAAATGTAATGTTTCTCTTGGGATATTTGACCGAATCCTTTGAGCAAAACCATATTAAAGATATAAATCAAACTGAACTCGTCGTGTTAATTTTTTTGACAAAATCCATAATAAAGTGATCTATTTGGCTTTATCAAAACTAATCTTAGTAAGAATTCCAAGGTTTTCTTTATTAAGTACAGGGTGCGATGAATAAATTGTCGTCTAAATTACGCAAACATAAAAATAACACTGGCATCTTATTTTAACAGATATATTTATCAGAATTACATAAAAACATATTGAAATACGAGAGTAAATTTATTCAATAACATCGTCATTGGCTTCAACCACGGCTTCGAGACGACTTTGGAATCTCCCGTAACACGTCTCCTTGCTTTTGATGTTACAAGGAGTTTTTTTGGTCTCACGGTCAACTACGTCCCACGCTTAATAATTAAGCGAGTTGCAGTCTAGGGTGTTAGGTGGCCAGATTGAAGGGGTGATGTGGACGCAGAAATTGTCTGACAGCCGTGACTAGGTTCTCCTTCTTGTGAAGAACGGTGCAGAGCCCTGTTGCTAAACATCGATCTTCCAGTAGCAACCCTTTTGACCAAGGGCAGCATTACGTCCTCCAGGCACTTGATATAGGCTTGTGTATCGAATCTGCGGCCCTCACAAACAAATTCGGGAGTTCTTTTCGTATCAGGACGATAAGAGTGAGTTTTTTTTTCAGCTGCCGTACCTTCGTAATCGACATTAGACTCATCCACCTCTTTCAGAAAACTCTACACTGGCTTTAGATTGACACTTTGAAATGTTCGTATTCGAGCTTCCGGTGCGAATGCCAAGCAGTACAGCATGCCGTTTCCAAATTTCTGGCGGAGTAAATAGTGTCAATGTTACTCTTTTTTTCGCAGATGGTGCCCAACTGAGCCATCTATACTGTGCAGTCGAAAAGAATCCAAACCAACAACGCGCATGCGCTAAATTGAAAATTTTAAATGGCGACAATTTACCCATCGCACACTTTAATAGAAGTATTTGTTGGGACATGGCTATTGTTAATTGTTAACGCATTCTTAAGAAATACATTTAACTGTCATATTTTCAAGAGATTTTAATCTGCCTTCAAAAATACGAGTCTGTTTCGAATGAACATTTACCTAAGTATGACAGATTAATAATCAATATTTTTCTACTATAGAATATAAATTTGAAACTTATTTAATTTAATTATTCTATTCTTATTATGAAGCAAAAAAATCAAAAAAATCTATGTAGCTTTCTGTCTCAGTCTGTTCATATCTATCTATCTATCTATCTATCCCAGTTTTTTCATATCTATCTGTCTCAATCTGTTAATAGCTATATCTATCTATCTATCTATCTATCTATCTATCTATCTATCTATCTATCTATCTATCTATTTTGGGTTAGTCATTCTGT
>CAHIKZ030000740.1:885000-895000 GCA_903632075.3 Acanthosepion pharaonis
TATATATATATATATATATATATATATATATATATAAATATATATATATATATATATATATGTGTGTGTGGGATTACATAATTCCAATTTCAGCACTATTGTTTTTTCATTGCTAAATATTCAGCTTTTTTTTAACTGCCTGATTAAAGATTGGTTAAATTCTGTTTTCATTTCTTTAAATTTATTTGTGAAATGCTGACTTTTAGACACTTTTCGTTCATTTTTTTGTCTTTTATAGAATTAGTATTTATGTATAATTTTCCCATGCTCTTTTTAATTGTAGATTATGTTTAAAAAAGGCTAGCATATATTAAAGAGACCCTGATGAATGTGTACATATATTTAAATACTTAGGTTTCGAAAGATGCAAACACACACCTCTCTGTTTCTAATTCAAGGTTTCGATTCTAGTCCCGTCGAAGAAGCTTAAGCTAGTCCGAATCCAAATCGCTGTAGGTTTTGTCCTCTCTCCGTTCTCTCTCTCTCGAAAAAAAAAAAAACTAAAAAGAGCATTTCACCTCGACTACCGAAATTGCGAACAGGAGAGAGAGATAGACACAGGCAGTTGCGTAGTTGGATATCATTTGTATACTCAGAAGTTTGCTTCTTTTTTTTTTCTTCCTTCTTTTTTTTTTCTTCCTTCTTTTTTTTTCTTCCTTTTTTTTTTTTCTTTTTAGCGGGTTGAGTCGTTTAAGCTTTTAAGTGGCGGATAACAAAAAAAAAAAAAAAAAAAAACAAACTTTGCGTCACGGGGTAGGTTCGTTTGCTTCGGGACGAAATAAAAAAAGAATTCTTATTGAGCGTTTGCTTTTTAGATGTTTCATCTGACTGAGAAGAAGAGGCAATTTTTTTTTCTCTCTTTTCTTTTCTTATTTTTTTTTTCTTTAAGAGATGAGTTGAATAATTTCCCACTTAAAACAAAAAACGAGAAATTAAAATGGAAAATAAAATCTTTGTCGAATTAGGCATATCGTAGGACGCTGCTCCTGAAGACGATGTAGCTTTTAGGAAACCTTTAGATAAAACTGAACGAAGCAGGTGGGTAATTTATTATATGACAAAAAAGAAATAAATAAAATAAAAAAAAAATCCAACAAGTAGCAGCAGCAGCAGTTAGATAAATGATAGTCATTTTATAACGATGACGTGGGTAGTGGTAGAAAGAAGAGACTGTAAAGGGGTTGTGAGGTAAGACGTGAAATCATCACATTGGTCGTTGTGTTGGTAGCAAGGGAAACTGTCGTAGTTGCAACTGAATTTGGTGATTGTGGTTGCAGTATGAGAGTGGAATTCCGAAAAAGTATTCAAATCAGCAGCATTCGCATCGTGGGGTGAGGGTGAATGAGGCGGGAAAATATGAAAATGAAAGAATTTAAAATGGAGGAAAGATTTTCCTGCATAAAATATATATTAAATAGTTTCTAAAAATCTCCTTTCAGAATGTAGACGATCATAGCTTTCTATAATTTCCCTCGTATTCTTCACCCCTTAATGACACGGGAAATCATGGTCCTCCCCAACACCCTTTTCTTTGTAGGACTTACTGTATTTTCTTGTGTATATTAAGACTTGAGTATGATACGACCCCCGTAGAGCGACCATCCCTATGTGAATTGCATTTGAAAATTTGTGCCATCTTATCTATTAAAATCTAAATGTTGTACATATATTTCACTAAAATATTTAATTTTTCACGGTATTAAGAATTGAGATAAGCGGGGTGTTTAGCCATTTTGTAATTCTTCTCCTAATTTCTGTTTCAAAACTTTTTTTTTATAATTTCATCCCAGTCAAATCAATAAAGTCAATAAGACACAAGGAGTCACTGAGTGTGAAAGAAAAATAAAAGAAGAAAAACATTATTTGGGAGCGAGAAAAATAAAAGAAGAGGATCCAAGAAGACAGTAGGTAACAATTGACATTGCATTTAAACTTTTGAAGATCAAAGATGGCCGGAAATCATATAGCCAAAAGAAAAAGAAAAACTTCTTAGGAGCGAGAACAATAAAAGAAGAGGAATCAAGAACACAGTAGATAACGATTGATATTGTATTTGGAAGATCAAAGATGGCTGGAAAGCATATGGTCAAAAAGAAAAAAAAAAAACATTACTTGGGAGCGAGAACAATAAAAAAGATGAATCAAGAAGACAGTGGATAACGTTTGACATTGCATTTAAACTTTTGAAGATCAAAGATGGCTGGAAAGCATGTAGCCGGAAGAGAGTTCCACAAACGAGAGGTGCGAGAAAATAAACTGTTAGCAAAGAACTTACGGTTGTATCTAGTCGATTCAACTGTAAAATGTTGAGACGTTGGCAATCTAGTACTGCGCGGAAATCGTTAAAGTCTATGTACCATAGAGCAAAAATCTTCAGAGTTATTACCATGAAGAAATAGAAACAGCAAAGGGAATCTACGTTACGGCTGTACGAAGGTGACTGAAGCCGGGATGTCAAGTCAGGACGAATAACATTGCAGATTCTTCTTTGGGATTTATAAAAAAAATCTCTAAATATATAGGAGTAACCGAACATATGTGACAGCAATATTCGAAGCATGGATGAATGGTAGACTTATAAATATGTAAGATAGATTCTGGAGAGACAAATTGTCTAGCACGACTCAGTGAAAAATCTTTTTCGAATTTTCGAGTAGAGTTCCAAACTAGACCTACCCGTTAATATATTTTAAGGTGTTTATTTATCTATCTTACTATATACTGTTTGATATGACTTTATTATATTTTTATATATATTAATGAACTATGAAAATAAAAAGAAAATGTCTTTCATTAATTATAAAGGCAGACAACTTTATAAAATAAAGAAAATAAAAATTTAAACAATGTTTATATTGGGAACCAAACTGAACGTATATGCAATCTTGCTGTTTCAATATATTTTTGATATTTTTTAAAACTAAATAAAAATTTCTGAAAAATATGAATGATACGACAGTTTTTGCCTTTAACTTTTGTTCAAAACATAAACAAGATAATACGGTAGAAATGTTAGTCTTTTACCATCACTCCTGTTCCATCTGCTGTCATCCTTTTGCATAAGCACGTAAGGGAAGTTACTTGCGTTTTTCTTCTCACATCTATCTATCTATCTATCTATCTATCTATCTATCTATCTATCTATCTCATTCTGTTCATCTATGTTTCTTTCTTTCTTTCTTTCTATCTATCTATCTATCTATCTATCTCATTCTGTTAATCTATCTATCTATCTCATTCTGTTAATCTATCTATCTATCTCATTCTGTTCATCTATGTTTCTATCTATCTATCTATCTCATTCTGTTAATCTATCTATCTATCTATCTATCTATCTATCTATCTATCTATCTATCTCATTCTGTTCATCTATGTTTCTTTCTTTCTTTCTTTCTATCTATCTATCTATCTATCTCATTCTGTTCATCTATGTTTCTTTCTTTCTTTCTTTCTATCTATCTATCTATCTATCTCATTCTGTTCATCTATGTTTCTTTCTTTCTTTCTTTCTATCTATCTATCTATCTATCTCATTCTGTTAATCTATCTATCTATCTCATTCTGTTAATCTATCTATCTATCTCATTCTGTTCATCTATGTTTCTTTCTTTCTTTCTTTCTATCTATCTATCTATCTCATTCTGTTAATCTATCTATCTATCTATCTATCTCATTCTGTTAATCTATCTATCTATCTATCTATCTATCTATCTCATTCTGTTAATCTATCTATCTATCTATCTCATTCTATCTATCTATCTATCTATCTCATTCTATCTATCTATCTATCTATCTCATTCTATTTATCTATCTATCTATCTCATTCTGTTTATCTATCTATCTATCTATCTCATTCTGTTCATCTATGTTTCTATCTATCTATCTCATTCTGTTCATCTATGTTTCTATCTATCTATCTATCTCATTCTGTTAATCTATCTATCTATCTATCTATCTATTTATCTCATTCTGTTTATCTATCTATCTCATTCTGTTTATCTATCTATCTATCTATCTCATTCTGTTTATCTATCTCATTCTGTTCATCTATGTTTCTTTCATTATCTATCTATCTATCTATCTATCTCATTCTATCTATCTATCTATCTCATTCTGTTCATCTATCTATCTATCTATCTATCTATCTATCTATCTATCTATCTATCTATCTCATTCTGTTCATCTATCTATCTATCTATCTATCTATCTATCTATCTATCCCAGTCTCTTCATATCTATCTGTCTCAGTCTGTTAATCTTCGTCCTGGGTAAGACGATAAACTACATCCGCGTTCTGTTTAAGACGATAAACTACGTCCAACAGCAAGGCCTCTGATCAGGAGGTTTTGAGGAGCGTGGACCCACCTCTTAATTGCTGGTGTTCCCAGGTCCACCTTTACCCATGATGGTAGCACCTCTTAGAGTCTCAGCTATGGGCAAATAGTTAACCCCGAAACTGTGATAAAAACACTAGGAAAGTGTAAAAATAGGTTTTAATACCAAAAATACTTCGTAAAAAATTATTACCAGCAATAAAGTTTAGTAGAAAAAGAAACTATTACCAGCAATATACTTTTGAAGGAAAAATATTACCAGAATATTGACAAAAACAAAATATTACCAGCAAAATAAATGTTGTCGGTGTTGAATAACTCATTGATGTTGATATGCCGTAAAACAAACTAAACCAATCTATCTATCTATCTATCTATCTATCTATCTATCTATCTATCTTGATTTGATTGGAAGCAAAAACTTTTTAAAAATAACATATTTTCAATACAAATTGAATGGAAAATATTGTAACCGTACATCAAGAATAAAATTATAATTGAATTAAAAAAAAATCTTAAGCTTAGTGAATATACTTCGGGATATTTATTGAAATTATGTATGTATAGTTTTGAATTTCGCGTTATTTTGGCGCAAGGTCCAGTCAGTAGAGGATCTTGTTTGAGCTAGAAGAGCGACAAACGTTTGCGAAACAAATCCTGGGAGCACAATTATAATCAGTTCATCACAAATTTATAATTCCGTCTGAACATCTGTCTCCTCTTCAACACAGAAAAACAAACACACGAACACAAACACACAGACTAGACACACACATACACATAGACCAGGCACTCACATAGAGTTTGGAAGCTGACGTCAAATATATACACATCACAAATTAAACATTTAAATGTCCGATTTTGTAAGAAAAGGACAGAATGAAAACTTAAACTGAATACAGAGTCGAACATTTAGATAATGTTTGATGTGTGTATATTTGATGTCAACTTCCAGACATCTGCTGTGTTTGTGCGCAAGCGCGTGCGCGTGCGCGAGTGTGTGTGTGTTCTTCAACGTTTGATAAAAATTTGAAGAATGGAGACTTAAACGTCGAGGTGAACGATACACAGAGAAGAATGTGTGCTTAATATATTTATTCGGCACCAGTAGCCAGTGTTAACGCATACATACAAAAACACAGAACAATAGATTACAAAACAAGACAACTTACAAGGAATAAAAGAGGGTCAAATGCTGTATAGCCAAACGAAGTAAGGTCAGTGCGAATATTAATTACCTTAGTATCAACTTATTAATCAACAGTTGAAGTCCTTAATCGTAGATTATATAAGGCTATGAGACCAGGCCATCTGGTAGAGTGTTGAAGGGGTGCTCGCAAGCTACAACAAACACGCACACTCACACACACATACAGCAAAACAGTCTGATATATATATATATATATATATATATATATATATATATATATATAGTTTTAAAAACAAGGAATGTATTGATTTAATTTTAAAAGTCTCTAAGGCCCTTTCAACCAACATCTCATCAGGAGAAAATCGTTGGATAATTAATCAAGGAAAAGAATATTAACGACAATGAAGAGCAAAAAAAGGGGGGGCACACTAAAATAACAAACAAGTGTATATACTTGTAACGAGGGGAGGGGAAATAACGTGTAAATAAAATTAGCGAGGGACAGTTAAAATAAAATATCCCCCAACAGATTAAGAGACTTTACAAATTCTTTCTGCTCGCAGAGAGAAGGTTTCCTTAATCCGATGCAGACCGATTCCAAAATCTTCAAATGATTGTTGGAATCGGCTGTATGAATAATTTTAAACCACTCTTTTTTATACGACTTGGCACAGGCTATATTCTCAACTAAATGTTGAGCAATAGCCGATTCCATATTCATGGGGGGAAGATAGCATATTTTATCTATCTTACCAAGTCGTATTTTGGAAGGTACATGCTGATTGATTCTAGTTTCCAAATGCAAGGTTGTACGCCCCACCATAACCAGCAGCACACTGGCAATTAAACTCATATACTAAATTACTCAATTTAATGTAGGGCAATACATCCTTGCGAAACGACGGAAACACACACACACACACACACATATATATATATATGGACACTGAGGTCAACATCAGTCTGTTTCATGCTTGTTTGGGAATAACTATTAAAGTAAATTACGGCATAAAATCAAACCTAAAATTTCAGTTTCATCAATTCTTATTAAATTTATTTCCGGATGAATAGTTTTCCTTTAATGAAAAATGGGGAAGAAATGAAAAATTGAAAATATTTTCGGATTAAACAAATATTTTGTTAACATACTTAAATGTGGATGTTGATAATTTAATCTCAAAATAGAAAGAAAAGAAAAAAATTTACGACTATAAAATGAGGCGAGGTATAGCGATTTTCCAAGCGTAGCTTAGATGTGGCACAAGGCCGAAGATATGGGGCACCAACTGACGATCGAATTCACTACTGAGTCTTAAATGTTCTAGCAAGACAAGCTTGCTTACCATTATACAACGAGGTGCCCAGGATGAGGCAAGGTATATGTAGCAAAAATATATCACACAAATTCTAAGTGACATGAATTTAAACTGGAGTCTATGAATTAAGAAACAAGCAGGGACATTATGAAGCAAGTAACATGATGGAGTTATGTTCCTGGTGAAACCATACGAAATAGAATACTGCGCATGATCGGTATATAATTATATCCGAGAACTTCTCCAAAATTCTTGGTCCAACCTCGTTACCAATACGATGTCATCTTCCGCTTTAAATTTAGACACCTGTGAATGTAACTGAGATATTGATACACATTATTAACACCTTACGTCCCTTTTCTTTAAACGATTGCTCTAGCCGTTACCATAGAAATGTTGATTTCAATAATTAATATACTTTTAAAACGCATACATTTCAGAAATAAATTATTCCCAAAAAATTTCACTTGAAGATGGACCAGAGCTTAGTACTTTAATTCAATTTAATTAAAATAATTATATTGAAGTTTTCGGCTCTTGTTTTGAAACATGAGAACTCTTATGTAGCGTGTTGGAACCATATTTTTAAATAAATAATTATATTTATGCTCTACTTTTGTATCGAGCACTATTTTTAAAAAATAATAACAAAAATACTAAAGATCTTTGGATTATTTACCTAACGAGTTCTTTCCTATTTTCTATATATTTTTCACACACACACACACACACACACACATATATATATATATAAAGAAATATACTCTTAAGGTGTGGTATATTTATGGGATAAAGTGCTCAATATGTAGCTTGTGTGAATATAAAAATAAACATTGAAGTCAACACTTAAAGGCGACAAGCTGTTTCATGCTAGGCGCAATCGTCAGGCCTGACGATTGCGCCTAGCATGAAACAGCTTGTTGCCTCTAAGTGTTGACATCAATGTTCCTTTATATATATATATATATATATATATATATATATATATATATATATATATATATATATATGATAAAAAGCTCTAAGGTATGCTATATTTATGGGTTAAAGACCTAAGAATCCGTAAAAGAGCACATAAAATTGGACACTGAGCAACAACAAACTCAGGCCTATTGAAGCATTGAAACATATATGCGTGTGTGTTTGTGAGTGTGTATGTGTTGTAGAGGGGCTAGAAATCCTTCAGCATTCTACCAGATGGCCTGGGTCATAGGCTAAAATTAAGGACTTCAACAGTTGATTAATAAGTTGATACAAAGCTGATTAATATTCGGACTGATCTTACTTCGTTTGGCTATACAGCATTTGACCCTCATCTATTCCTTGTAAGTTGTTTTGTTAATTGTTTTGAAACTTATTGTTCTGTGTTTTTTGTATGTATCTGTTAGCACCGCATACTAGCACTGAATAAATATATTAAGCGCTTACTCTTCTCTGTGTATCATTCACTTCGACGATACAACAATATATCTATAGAGAGGGAGAGTGTATCAATTATATTTTTACAAACATTAGGGCGACATACTGACATAAAGATAAGCAGAATAGTATATATAAAAAATGTCCGCAAATCCTACATTTTTGAGTTACGAAGTTTAAAGAAATTTTACGGTAGATGGTGCTGTGCTGCTATATAGACTAGGTTACATTTGTCATTCGTGTACATTTGTGACTAGCCTTCAACGTTTAACGTGTGCAGTAGTGAGATAACTGAGAAGCGTTCCGTATAGCAGGATATTCATAGCGTGAACACGTAGATATCATTTTTGCCGAGTCATCCAACCTTTACTGCTGTTTATCGTCAAGACAGAATCCGTGGCACCCCAAACTATGGATCAAGATAAAACCAAGATTTGCTCGTAGGTCTGACCATAAAGAACACATTCTACAGGCTGTCCAGGTATCAGCACACGTCAAGTGCTTCTCGCAAGTCGTTTATCTCAGAGTACCGCATGAAGAGCATTTCAAGAGCAGCTCCAGTATACGTATCATTTGCACATGTGCAGGGTCTAGTTGAATTATAGATTTATAGATTGTGGGTAATATCAGATATGTATGCATATAAGTGTGTTGAACAGTATGATTGGGTGCTGTAGGATTAACCAAACTCTATAAATCTATAATTCAACTAATTTACATTAATCTTAACGAGTTAAGTTTAAGTCCCCCATTGCTAATTAATAATTTTGGACACCTGTGGTACAAAAACTGTTTACTGTGAATCCCAGGAAATCCTACTTGAGGCTTGTATAAGAAACTGATATTAAGCAACAAACAAGAAAAGGTTCTGGCCTTAAATAAATTCCAAACCCCGGACCGCCTCCCTCGGAATAAGATAACTTACGACGACCACCAGTCGCTAACACAAGCCCATTCTCATTAACAAGGCGTCCACCAGAGAAGGACTGACACTAAAAATAAATTTAAAACAATGATGATAGCCGCGTACAGAACGGCTTGAAATAGACTCTATCATGTTTCTTCGTTTTTTTTCCTGTAAAAAATAGATATGCTCTGTTATAATAAATACATCGAGCTCTCTGTAGATCAGTTTTAATAATCAATATTACTAGGATCCACCCGGATTATATACCAACGGATCGATATATATATATATATATATATATATATATATATATATATATATATAGTCGACTCTCATGAGGGTCAAGCAGATCAGTTCCCAGGAAACTGACTGCCCGACAACAGCACATGAGATTTGATTATAGTGGTGAAGGTTTCGTGCAGGACCAGCCACACTTTTTGAAGGGCGAATTCAGAGACCTGGTTCACTAAGTGCCACAAGGTCCCCAAACGACCCTCCCCAGATTTTGAATTCAGAGTTGTCCTTCTCCTAGACCAGTTGCCATCCAAGGCTATAGAACCCAGTCTGTCCTGCTATTTACCCTGGAGGGAGGAGAGGAGGATTCCTCAATCCAAGCCGCTATCCATTACTCCACCGTGCCTCCGATATATATATATATATATATATATATATATATATATATATATATCTCGCAAAGTGCCTGAAAACAAAACCTTGTGTGTGAAATTGTGTAGACGGAAATCTTGGGGCCGTCGATAGCTGTGGTAGCACGAATTCAAGTGTCATCGATACCGAAGGTCTGAGTATGCTGGTGTTTTTTCGATTGTTCTAAATAGATAACACGCTTTACCCCAGAAACTGTAAGTAAGATCTG
>CAHIKZ030000740.1:897500-952500 GCA_903632075.3 Acanthosepion pharaonis
TCTTTCACTGTATATTTCTCTTTCCTCTCTATCTCTCCCTCTTTCTCTATCTCTTTATATACAGGGTGCCCGTAACAAATGTACACATATTTAACAGCTGATGATCATTTAATTTTTAATTTTTTCTGGTCATCGGTTTGAAAACACGTGCTGATTAAAAGAATTACAGCCTATCCGGAAATTGTAAAAAAAACAAAAATTGAAAATTAAATTTATTTTAATAAACCCTGACATTACAATCATTCAGAATATTATAATTTTGGGAGGATAGCCTACAGTAAAATAGTTATAAACTACGTATAAATGTGGATAGAGTTTAGATTAGGATATCTTATAATACCCGGATGTATAATGTAGTGTACCCCCATTCATAAATCGGGTGTTATTTTGGTTTAGGCTAGAGTACACGCGGTTATATTCTGGGATGTAACCGAAGAATAATCGAAGAATTTGATGAAATCATCGAAAAAAATTGAATAATGAGAGTATTGAAAAGAATTGTCGTCCATTGACTTCTAGTAAACAAAATTCAGGAATAAAAATTTATTGTTGTTTATGCATAAAAAAGAGCGTAGATTTTGCCAAGAACTTTGGCAAATATCTGTGTCATAGTGACGTCTTTATTAATATTTTCGGCCTTGAAGTTTTATCGATCTACCGTTAGTTTCATTCGATTTTTTTTTCAGGTAACATGAAAGTCTCAATAATGCAGGTTTCTTGTGACTTAACAGGAATTGCTTGGCGGTGTGCCATTTTAAAAACCCTGCGTCCTTCTACCTCCCCCATTCTCTCTCTCTCTCTCTCTCTGATGCAGTCATTCGCATGTGTACGCCCTACCGACTTTGCATCATCGACTTTTCTCTGCTGCTTCCTGCAATATGGTCTATTGTGCGTCGTTGCACTCTCAAACCGATATTGACGGTTTTGTATGTAGCCTCTCCTACCCCGTCGGTCCGTCTTTGCTTGCTGCTGCTGATGGGATCGCTTTTATCATAGCCATCTTTGCTACAGTGTGTGCATTTATTCTGCTTGCTGTTACTTAAAGCTGCGTCATCAAGGTATCGGTTGGGATGATTCCGGCGACACTTCTCTTGTCGGAATCGGTCGAAGGTGTGCGATGGATCAGAGAGGAAAACGAGTGATAGAGAGTGAAAGTGAGAAGAGAGACGAAGAGGAGGAACAAGAGGAATTAAGCGAGAGAGAGAGAGAGAAATCAATAAAATGGAAAGGAAGTAAAGAGCTCGAAAGAGCGGAAGAAAGATCAAGAAAGAAGTAAACAAGAAAAGAGAGAAGTGAAAGAAATAGAAAGACGACGAAAAGAAAGAAATAAAAAGGAGGGGGAAGAAATAATGAAGTCTTAGAAAGGAAGTAATGATACAGAAAGAACGTTAGGCGTAGAAAGAAAGATATAAAAAGGACGAAGACGATAAAGAAATATATATATATATATATATATATATATATATATATATATAGATAGATAGATAGATGGCAAGAGAGAAAGAGAGTGAGGAAAAATTATGTAGAAAGAAAGCTGATAAAATAAAGGGTGTGGAAGCAGTAGGGAGAATGGGTAAGAAAATGTAAGATAATCTCGAAGAAAGAAAGAAATAAGAGATAATGTGAGAGAGAGAGAGAGAGAGAGAGAGAGCTACAATAGTTCCAAGTATTAAGGGAATAAAAAAGAAAGAAAGAAAGAAAGAAAGAAAGAAAGGAACAAAGAAATAAAGAAAGGAAAAGAAAGAGAGAAAGAGTAGTGGAGAAATATGAGGAGGAAAGAGAAACCAAAAGTTTAGAGGAAGAATAAATAAGACAAGAGAGAGAGGAAGAGAGAGAGAGAGAGTTAAAAGATAAAGAAAAACAAAAGAAAACTTGAACGAACGAGAGGGTAGGGAGAAAAACGGTAAGAATGAATTAAAAAAAAAAAAGACGAAACTGGAGTGAAAGTGAATGTGAAGAATTTTTAAAGGGAAGATATGTGTTTAATACTATTGTTCCCCCCAATACAAGACCCCAAAGCCTCTTAAGTTCGAGGGTTGCTCAATAAGGTTGCCGTAAGTCCATAAGAAGTGCATATTATAGGAATATATAGAGTAGATAACGGTTGACACCAAACATGAACAGGTTAAAATGATAGAGATTGGGGAAGGGTCTTCGTGGAAGTTTATATTATGGGGTAAGAGTTCTGGGATGGAAAAAAAACCTCTCTGAATGGAACTTGCTTCCTTCCAATGGAATAGCGTGTAAGAGAAATAGAGAGAGAGAGGGGGGGAGGAAGAGGATTGGAATGAAATCAAAATAAAATAAGCAAAGAAGAACAGAACGCAAAAGTACAAGACAGAGTAAAACAGAAATTAGAAGAAATATGGAAAATATATATATATATATATATATATATATATAGAGAGAGAGAGAGAGAGTGAGAGAGGGTGAGATGGAGAGAGAGGGGGAGAGAGAGACGGGGTGAACTTTGAATGACTTCAAACTAAAGATAGTGATGAAGAATAGAAGGGAAAGTACTAGAGAGAGTAAAAAAAGAAATTCGAAGAGATATGGAAAAGAAGTGAGAGAGAAACAAAGAGAGATAGAGAGAGGGGGAAGAGAGAAAGCGCTTTGAATGACATTAGAATAAGATAGATCAGAACAGAAAATTACAAGTGAGAGTATAAAAGAAAGTAGAAGAGATATTAGAAATAGAGAGAGTGAAAGCGAAAGAGTGAGAGAGAAACATACAAAGAGAGAGAGAGAGAGAGAGGGGGGGAGATAAAGTACTTTGAATGACATTAGAATAAGATCGAGCAGAACGGAAAATTACTAGAGATAGTTAAAAAGAAATGAGACAGAGAGAGAGATAGAGGGAGAGAGAGAGACTTTTGATTGATTTTAAAATGAAGATATAAGATCAAAAAAGGTACAAGTGATAGCAAAATGAATTTAAGAGAGATATTTAAGTTATAGAGACCGAGAGAGCAACAAAAGACAGTTAGGAGAGAGGGAGTGAGAATGGAGAGAGATGAAAAGAGCTATTTGAATGATTTCCGGGTAATGAGAGGAAAGAAAAACAGATTATTTGAAGGTAACTCAAAAAGTTGCAAAGAGAGAATATCCAAATGTATTAGTATGTCATACGACGAAACACTGAAATAGAGTTGAAGTGATAAAGAAGGCGAAGGTATATTAAAGTCAAGTAAGAGTGAGGAAGACAAAGAAGCAGTTAGAGTCAAAAGGAAGGAAGAAAGAAAGAAAGAATGATAAAATGAAAATGGCAGCCGCTGAGAAGTATATTTGAGGGAAAAGAAGGTAAATGAGAGTATCCGAAAAAAGAAAGTAGAAAAATATAGAGAGAAACATATTGGGAGAGAAAGAGAGCTTAATTCCAAAAATAGAGAGAGCGGAAAACTGCCGGACAACGTACAGTCTTGATTCCTATGTTCGCGCCACACACACACACACACACACACACACACACACACACACACACACACACACACACTCTCTCTCTATCTAATTATATATAGAGAGAAAGGGATAGAGCGATAAAGTGTGAGATAAATAAAGCATAAAGTAATAGGAAAACATATATATATATATATATATATATATATATATATATAGACATTAATATAAAGACATTTTTATTTTTATACATTCTTTTAAAGATACAAATATTATAAACAGAGCATTTACTTAAATATTTGTATCTATAAAAAGAATGAATCAACATAAAAATGTTTAAAATAATTGTCGGACTTTGTCCATTTCATAATATATACATACATATATATATATATATATATATATATATATATATATATATATATATATATATATATATATATATTATTTATTTAACACGCTACATAAGAGGTTTCAAAAGTGTTTTTTAAAATAATAACAAAAAATACTAAAGAACTTTGGATTATTTACCTAACGAGTTCTTTCCTATTTTCTATATATTTTCATACACACACACACACACACACACACACACACACACACACACACATATATATATATATATATATATATATATATATATATATACCTTAGTATAGGATGGGTGCAGCTGGAATAAATTCCATTAAACGAAAACAATATTCTTAAAAGAGTGCTCAATCCAGAATAGGGCAAATATTATTTATTAAAAAAATTATTACATAAACATGTTATGACATCACTTCAAAAATAGCCATTTTGTTTCTTATCATGTGATGGTATTCAATCTAGAGCCTCGACTGTTGAAAACCAAAAATGGTTAGATGACCATTTTTGGTTCCCACCCGTCGAGATGCAGTCGTATCGAAACAAGTATGCATCTTTGTAGTGAGTAAGTTGTTTTTCTCCGTATGTAAATATTATAATAAATGATTATGGCTCTACTCTCGGTATTAAGCCCTCTTTTGAATTAATTCTGCAAACGTTAGAGATTATATTATTATTTCTCTCATTGCATTCATTTATATATATATATATATATATATATATTAGGTTGGTGCAAAAATAATGACGTAATAATGTCGTTTTTTGACGTTAAAAAATACATCAAAAACGACATTATTACGTCATTATTTTGCACAATCTAATATAATATATATATATATATATATATATATATATATAATAATGTAATAATGTTTTTTGCCGTTAAAAAATGCATCAAAAAACTACATTATTACGTCATTATTTTGCACCAACCTAATATAATATATGATAATAATATCATTAA
The DNA here is from genome assembly GCA_903632075.3 of Acanthosepion pharaonis. Classification (NCBI taxonomy): domain Eukaryota; kingdom Metazoa; phylum Mollusca; class Cephalopoda; order Sepiida; family Sepiidae; genus Acanthosepion; species Acanthosepion pharaonis. The sequence continues at coordinate 902,227 of CAHIKZ030000740.1, forward strand.
TTTAACAATACCAAACTTCGAAACTAAGAATTTCATGTAATAACAATTATCAGGCGAAACTAATATGGAACCAAACTATCATATAAATGATGGAAATGTAACTTCTCCCCGGATGTATATTTTTAATTAAATATTAGGTTGGTGCAAAAATAATGACGTAATAATGTCGTTTTTTAACTTATTTTTTAAAGTCAAAAAACGACATTATTACGTCATTATTTTCGCACCAACCTAATATTTGCTCTTATGTCGGTATGTATCGGTTCTCTTATTCAACAGGTGGGCACCCATTCCTTGTAGGAGAATGAAATTTTCAGTCAGGCACACTTTACTGCCTTTACCAGTTTCGTTAAATGGCCTGGATTTAGTCAGTACTTTCCATGTGTTGGAACGTCCTTCTTTCCGTCTGATAATGACGTTCCAATTAAAGTTAGAAAGAGCAGTGTTATCTTTGTGCCTACAGCTGCTCCAACTCATCTGTTGTTCGTAGTATAGTTTTTTTCAGTCACGATTAGCTGCACCTATGTCTTATATATAAAAGGATACGATGAATAAATTACGTAAGAAATAACACTGACATCTCATTTTAACAGAGATATTTACCAACATTTAACAAAAATATCGTGAAATACTAAAGAGTAAATTTAGTCAATAAAATCGCCATTGGCTTAAACTACGGCTTGCAGACGACTTCGGAATCTCTTGCAACTCTTCTGGTCAGTCTTCTTATTTAAGTGTATGCTGCCATAATCCTTGCCTTTACTTCATCTTTAGTGATACAAGGAATTTTTGTGGTCTTTCACTCAAATGCGTCCCATACATAAAAATGAAAGGGGTTGCGCCTGAGGAGTTAAGTAGCCAGGTGTAAGGGGTGATGTAGTTGCAGAAATTGTCTGACAGCCATGACTGGGTTCTCCTGCTCGTGTGTAATAGTGCAGAGTCCTCTTGACTCGAGGCAGCACTATCTCCTCAAGTTACTTAATTTAGGTTTCAGGGAGTTCTTTTCTGATCAGAACGAAGTGAATTTTCCCAGCTGCCCTAAGTTCGTAATCACCATTAGTATAATAAAACGCTTTCCGAAACCTCTGAACTGTCCTCATATTGACTTCCAAACACTCTGAAATATCCATACTGGAGCTTCCGACGCGATTTCCAAGCAGTACAGCATGCCGTTTCCAAATGTCTGGCGGAGTGAATTGCGTCATGGTGCTCTTTTTCTCACAGACGGTGTTCAACTTACTCTACCATACTGTAAAGTCGACAAAATCAAAAGCACACAACGCACATGCGCAAAATTAAAAACAGAAAATGGCGACAACTTACACATCGAACACTTTATATATATATATATATATATATATATATATATATATATATATACAGACAGCAAGAGCGAGTATGTATGAGAAAGAGAAGGAAATAAGCAGCTAGAAAGCAAACGATGGAAAAAGCAGAGAAAAATGAGAGTGATGAAGATAGATAAATATGTATATATATATATATATATATATATATAGAGAGAAAGAGAGAGAGAGAGTGATGAAGATAGATAAATATGTATATATATATAGAGAGAGAGAGAGGGAGAGAGAGGAAGAAATAATTTACTATAGAGTAATCTATACTGATAGAAAGAAGGATAAAAAACAGAAAGTGAAGATAATAAGCAGATGGGAGAGAGAGTCTCTGTGTGTGTGTGTGTATGGAAAATACGCACATAGAAAATAAGAGGGAAATAGAAGGACTAAGATACAGAGAAGTAAATAGATGAAGAGAAGTAAGCCGCGTCAGCAAAATTAAACGCGAGAAGTTGGAGGGTGGGGGGCGGCAGAACAAAAAAAAAACATTCATGGTATTTTTTCTTTCCACAGCCTGCCCTCTAAATAAATGGTGTGTTGGCATACAGGTAGGATTTTGGCTCGCATTGAATAAGATACCTCTTCGTCTCAACCCTCACGTACAGCATTCATTCATTTGACCCTGCTTTTTATTCTCTCTTTATCTCGCTTTTGAGCTTACTTTTCTGCCTCTTCTTAATTTCCAGTGGTGTGATATTGCGAGTCAGTCTTTTGACACCATATCCGAATGTGAAGAAGGAAAAAAATGACGATAGCAGCAAAATGCTTCAAGTTTCTGATTTCTAAGGTTTTTGCTCTTTCCAAAGCTACAGATTCGTCTTCTAATGGATTTTATCTTCAGCATCATTTGTTAAGGTTATAAACTCGACAAAACCTCCAATACGACATGTGTCCTTCATCTTAATACGTGTCTAGAGTTACAAGGCTAGTCAGGCACAAGTTATTCCCAGTGAGGATTAAAATCATACCATAGAAACTTTGAAAGATTTATTCTATCTCAGGCGTCCTGAAAGATTCCACTTGATAAATACTTAAAGAAAAAAAATATCTAATACGCCGAGATTACTCTGTGGACTGCAGAATTTAAGTGAATATCATTCCATTAAGAATAATTATTGAGAATTACATGTTAAATAGTCTCTTCACTAGACAGGGAATCATTTGGGTACGTTGAATGGTTAGAACGAATGCTTTCTGAACAGAAAACCCGGTTTCAAGTCCTGGCTTTGATGTTATAATTTTATTAGTGCTTTGATAAGTTGTTGAGTGCATGGCCGAGGAGTTAGGAAATTTTCTTTCTGGCCATGAGAGAGGGGTTCAAATCTCACCATGGTCGATTTGTCAGTGGTGTCCCGCAGCACAAGAAAGGCTATCCCAACGCGCGACACGTTTGGAAAGCACCTGAAAAGCATACCAAGAAAGACCAAATCATTCTGAACGAAATTGAATAGACAACCATTTGCAAAGTGTCGATGGTTGTGCTAACAGGAAGTCACCATTACCGTGGGCCCATACCAGATTACTTTCTCGCCCCAGTCACTGTAACTAAAGCTTGCTCAGCACATTTGCTGTATATTCACAAGCGGACTCTGTAGCAGATGTCTGGAATAATGTTTGGCTTGCCGCTGTGACAGACGTGTGTGCTCGGAAAAACGAATAGTAGTCGGCGATTAGGATATTTGAAAATTACAGTAAAAAAAGATAAAATGTATACGAAAGATGATCAAAAGTTATCGGCACTGATGCTATAAAAAGAAAACGGCAACATATATCAATTTGGCATTTAATCTCCTCTGAAGCAGTCCTCTTATGAAGCGACACATTTTATCCAGTGTCATTTTCAAGAAGAATTCTTGGAATATTGAAATTTAATTTGAGAATATATTTTACAAGTTCACATTCTCGCTATTTTTTTTTATCCTCACTCCAACGTATTTTCATGACTTTCAAAACCGGTTCCCAAAGCCTTGATTCTTATAAGAGATAAGAATATATTTCTGATTAACGAGAGAGCTGGAAAATATGAAAGGAAATTCCACCACCATTATTCTTTCTTTGGTGCCATAAAATCTGGAAGAAACCTCACAACTTGATCACTGCAATATGTTTTCATTACGTTCAAATCTGGTCCTAAACCTTGATTCTTATTAGAGATAAGAATATATTTTCTAACAAGAGATCTGGAAAATATAAAAAGAAATTCCACCACCATTATTCTTTCATGGTGCCAAAAGTCTGGGAGAAAGCTCAGAGCTTGTTCACTCCAACCTGTTTTCATTACTTTCAAATCCGGCTTCTAAAGCCTTGATTCTTATTAATGATAAGAATATATTTTATGACTAACGAGAGAGCTGGAAAATATAAAAAGAAATTCCACCACCATTATTCTTTCATGGTGCCATAAAGTCTGGGGGGAACTTCACAGCTTGTTCACTACAACATGTTTTCATTACTTTCAAAATCGGCTCCCAGAGCCCTGATTCTTATCAGAAATAAGAATGTAAGAATTTCGACCACCGTCTGTAAGGTCGACGATAGGAAGCACCAGTCAACTTCAGAACCACTTTCAACCAAAGAAGAACTACCTATGAAAGGGTTGTCGAGAACGAACGTCGGCCCACAATTCAAGACCAATTGAAAGCCGCATCCTTTCACCACTCCTTTTGTCGTGCCCACTGGACATCTGTCGTCGACCTACGAACACATTCAACTGCAAGATTCCTATATCTATCAACATTTTCCTACTCTGCAAGAACTGTAAGTTTTTCTAAACCTTAACAAAATTATACTCGTTTAAAGAAATTTTTAGGCGCCCAGAGAAATATTTTGTGTAAGCCTTTTTTTCCGTTATGAACATTTTCTCTTCCCTTAAAGGATATTTTCTATTTTCCTTTTCTTTGACTCTTAATTGTCTTTATCCCTTTACCCTTTTTCTGTATATGTAAATAAACTCTTTTTTCTTTTTTTGTTACTCACCGAGCAGGAGTATTTCTTCATTCGTCCGCGCCTAAAAGAGAGAGTTTGTCCATTCTAATCTTGCTGTTTTTTACTCGCGTTTTGTCGCATTTTTTTTTTACCTCAACCCTTGGATGCGGGAAAGCCGGTACAGATTTCCCAGTAGGAATTCTTTTTTTTTTGTGATAGCGAACAGTTGCCTCGTCGCATGATCCTGGCTTGTCTCGACGTTTTGAAAACTTGTTTCTTTCAAATTGGATTTGAATTTTGAAGAAGAAAATTCTCAAGGGGCGAGATCTGGGGAATATCGAAGTTGTCGGACCTGGGTAATGTTATTACTGGCCAAAAGCTGCTGAAAAACCTTGTGTTACTGATGTAACTTCAGCGGTGTGATGAGACCACTACACCGTGTACACTTCCAAGCATTTCTAGAAACGACGGAAGCCATCGAGAGCGTTATAGCCTATTGTGTGTGCGTGACAGAGTTCAATGTCCGTTTGTGTCTAATGATTTCACCAAACGCAGGCATCTACGCAGACGACACTACTATTTACTCCTGCCTCAATAGTTAATCTGGTATGGTTGACAAAACTAACCTGGCTGCTGATCTCGTGGCTGACTGGGGTAGGGAATGGCTTGTAAACTTTAGCAAAGAGGAAGATCAACTGAAAGACCTTCGTACCTGAAGATTTCTTTCCAGTGGGAGCTTCTCCCATCATTAAAATCGTAATATCTTCAAGTCTGGAGTCAAACTTTATCTCTCCAACATATCTTCATAATATTCACCACTTGTTCCCTCCTTACTTGCCCTTACAACGACTTTATTTAATTACCCTATACCTTGAGTGGCTCTTGGGCCTTGTATTAGATGAAAAATAGTAAAATAAAGTATATTAATAGAATTATTATATGTTAGAGTGTGTCAAAAGTATTGGGTCAGAACGAATGTTCCCATACCTGTATCATTACTGCATATAGGAGAGAAAAATCGTAATATCTTCAACACCCCATGGCAACCGGGGTGGTGTAATGGCATACAAGCTTGTCTAGCTAGAACAATTACGACTGAGCAGTGAGTTCGATCCTCACTGAGTCTTAGAAAATAAAACTTTATCTCGACTGAGCAGTGAACATATCTTGGTGCACCTCGTGGCACCTGTGGTAATATTCACAGTGAGTTCGATCTCACTGGTTACCCACTACATTCGGCCTTTCCCTCCTTAGAAAATAACCTGGTGCACCTTGTGGTATCCCGTGGTGGTGTAATGGTATACAATCTTGTTATTTAATTACCCTATAGCAGTGAGTTCGATCCTCTTCGGCCTTGTGCATCCACATAAAGCTACACCGTTAGGAAAATAACCTGGTGCACCTCGTGGCAAAATCTTGTCTAGCTAGAACAATTACGACTGAGCAGTGAGTTCGATCCTCACTGGTTATTACTACATTATTAAGCTATATGTTATAGTGTGTCAAAAGTAATTGGTGTTCCGTAATTGGTGTACAATCTTGTTAGCTAAAACCGACTGAGAGTGAGTTCGATCCTCATGGAATGTTCGTAGTGACTGAGCAGTGAGTTCGATCCACTTTAATTGAATTTTAAAACAAATTGATATTTCTACATGGTGTAATATGATTCAAAACATTGCATACCTCACTGGTTACCCATCTAAGGTATACAATCTTGTCTAGCTAGAACAATTACGACTGGAGCAGTGAGTTTCGATCCTCACTTATGCTTAGAAAATAACCTGGTGCACTGCGTGGTATATATAGCTAGGAGAGAAACAGGGCACCTCAGGGTTGTCATTCGGGTTACGCTTAGAAAATAACCTGGTGCACCTCTAGCTCCCGTGGTGGTGTAATGGAACAATTTCGACTGACTGAGCAGTGAGTTCGATCCTCACTGGGTGCCACTTACGCCAACCTGAGCTCGTGTGGTATCCTGTAATGGTACCCACAATCTTGTCTATCTAGAACAATTACGACTGGCAGTGAGTTCGATACGCTAACGGCCTTGTGCCACATTAGAAAATAACCTGGTGCACCTCGTGGCACCCGTGGTATCCCGTGGTGGTGTAATGGTATACAATCTTGTCTAGCTAGAACAATTACGACTGAGCAGTGAGTTCGATCCTCACTGGTTACCCACTACATTCGGCCTTGTGCCACATCTAAGCTACGCTTAGAAAATAACCTGGTGCACCTCGTGGCACCCGTGGTATCCCGTGGTGGTGTAATGGTATACAATCTTGTCTAGCTAGAACAATTACGACTGAGCAGTGAGTTCGATCGGCCTTTGTGCACATCGGTGCTTAGAAAATACTAACGGCCTGGTGGTGCCATCTTGTCTAGCTAGAACAATTCTGAGCAGTGAGTTCGATCCTCACTCGGTGCCCCATACTAACGGCCACTTGGAAAATCACTATGTGAGAGAAGAACAGTACGACTGAGTATTTTCAGTGCCCCAAATTATTTGTAGAGAGTACTTCGATCCTCACTGGTGCCCCATATTCCATTTCACTATGTGAGAGAAGCAGCATTTTCACTCATTATTTGTAGAGTACGTCATAGACTGACACTTCACTATCTTCCTCTTATAAACTTTGATATTCCGAAAGGATATTTGGCCGTGTTAAAATTTAGTTCGTGTCAGGAAAGTTTTAACGTATCGAATGGATGAAATGAAGGAATTATCATCTTTTAGAGATGTTTAACAGTGATGCAATGGCTGGCAGCTCAGTTCCGACTGTGCTTGTCTAGTAAGGAGGCAAACTTATCCTTATTACAGACACATATTCAGATGAAATTATTGTTTATAAATCGTAAATAAGCTCAGAGGTACTTATTTATAGCTTCCAGGAAAGAGTACATAATTTGACCGTGGTGAGATTCGAACCTGTGTCTCTTGGATTGGAACACTCGGCGGCTTATATAAAGGATGTAAGCTGTAAAAAACCAAAAAGACGAAACAAGTTTTATTGAAATTGTTGAACGTTTCTTTTACGAAAATCGTATTGGTTATTTTGCGAAGACAAGTTAACAAATGACATTTGTCAGGATAATCGCCATCGCCATTTTGCCTTAGTGTCGTTTTATTGTACGTACGACAGTGTTGATATTGTGTAACACATCGACATTGGGAAGTTCACGCTTAGAAAGACGTCGGATACAATCAAACCGCCTCCTTTTATAAAAGACGATGCCTTTTCTCTTGATTATTTAATTAAAATATTTTCTCTATTTGTGAAATATAACAAATAATCTCGTTTAGCAAAGCTAAATCTCATTCCGTTAATTATAAGGTAGCGATGGTTCGTTTTAGATTTCCTCTTCAGACAGAGAGACATTACAATGTGGAATCACGCGATGTTTTGTTAGTGACGTCAGCCGGTTTGAAAACATGCCCATTTCTAAAGATATTCTGTAAGGCGATTGGAAAATGGTCTAATGGATTCTAAACTACTTGCGTTGGAATTTTAATGTTCATCAGATGCCCTTGAGCAGAGAACAAAAATGTGACAAATGACAAAACGAAAAAAATAAAAAAAATAAAAGAATAAAATAAACGTACAAAGCCTTATTTCACATATCACGCTAGCTACTAAAAATCTGCAAGTCCTCTCATTTGAATCTATATTACGAAATTAAAAAGAAATCAACGTTGAAAAGGAAATAATATACCGTCAGTTTCAAAATGAGATGAGAATGTGGAAAAGAGACGGACTTTTCTCACGAGACATTAGATAGTCGGAGTGTCATAGAAAACATTCCCCCCCCTTCGTGGATAGGGATTTAGCGGCACCCATCTCCTCTCTAAGTAACTCATGTCAGGTTGTATTCACTCACATGGTACCAGCAGCAGCATACAAGCACTGAGCAGATATTAAAGGAACACGAAGCTGCAACTGCCATACTATTTACTCATAGCTGAAGGGGCCCGAGGCCGCGCCCTTCCATTGCACCAGAGGGAGAGATCGGAGCGGGGGCTCGGGAATTTTTGCTCCTTGCCCGGGTGTACGCGCTCGGGCTCCCCACATTAAACCGATCTTGTGTTACAACCTGAACTCGTCGGGGGTTTAGTAAATATCTACTCATAGCTGAAGGAAGGAATTTTCAATCCATGGAATCCTTTTATCGGGTCGTCAGTTCCGTACCCGCTGGCCATGATGGCCGTTATAGTGGGGTCGCATGAACAGACGGACAACATCGGCTGTCAAGCAGTTACACTGGCTGCCATCGGCAGATTTGCTGCGTGGGGCTCCGGTATATCAGCATTTCATTGTATGCGATCAATTCGTTCGACCGCTTCTGTTCAATTGATTTTTAAGGCCAATGGTTAGCGGAGCGATATTGAAAAAAAAATCGATAGCGTATCGACTGGTGATAAAAAGTGATTTGCATTTTCTTCACGCTGATCGACTTCATGAAGACGGTTATTAAGTTTGGCAGGAAAGATGGCAAAAGTTGATCGAATTCTCATTACCCATCGCTACATAAGACAGCTAAAACGACAGAAACAACCAACAGATGTTCACTTGATACGCGGCAAAGAACGGCTTGAGTCCCCAATCGAATCTTATTATATCAGGCCTTCAGACGAATACATATCTTCTTTCCTGCCCTCAATCATATCAGCGTATTAACACATGGTTCACACAATCGCTTCTATTACCAAATATCGTCACTTTTACTGACCCTAAACATACTTTTTGGGATGTCCGTCCACAGATTTCTTAATAAATTCAGAGTGATATCGCTCAAATTGTTCCTAGCTTTTGAAATTAATTCGAAAGACAATATTTACATTCATTCAACTATATATGTGGTACGATTTTATTCCTCTTCCTTTCGTAATCTTTGAGGAAGCCTCATGATTCCATCCTCTCAGACGTTGCCATCTTTCTGGGTGATTAAAGTGATTTTATAGGCTTCTAGATTATTGAAATTCTTCACATTATGCGTATTTTAGAAGGACTGAAATAATTGTTTATCAGAAGATACGAGGTCAGGTGAATAAGAATTTTGTAGGGAGTCCCAGCTAAATAAAGTAATTTCGATTTTAAAATTTGAAGCAACATACGTTTTTTTCTTTCAAATTTATTCCACTTTTCTTCATTATTCTAATGTTTGTTTATCTCATGATTCGTTCCGTTTGACTTCTTTTAATCCAAACAGACTTTCTACTAATAATCTCTCCCTAGTTTTTTTTTTTACTTATTTTCCCCCTCCCTCTGTCTCTCTCATTCTCTCTCTTATTACCTCTCATCATTTCTTTAAACCGCTTTATTTTCGGTTAAACAATTAACCAATTCCCAATGTGTTGGGGCGCACCCACCTTCTAACTAGTAATGGACTGGTCCCTCTTATATAGGTCAGCTCTGGAGAGAAAGTGACAGAGCGTCAGAGAGAGAGAGCGTGAGCAGTCCAGATAAGCTTACCCGGTACATACCGTTGGACTATAGACTTTGGATATTGTTTCATACTAACCAACCTTCGTTCTACTAATCACTCTATTGTTAATTGCTTTTATGAATATACCAGTATTTTCCTCTACAACTGTGTTTGTCTTAATTCATACACCGACACGCGGGAAACTCACAACATCTCACAATGTCTGTCATTTTTCACTGTTTCTTTCAACCTTCTTTTCGGTTTCATTGTATAGTTTTCTTACAATAGCTTTTCACTTCTTTCTTTCTCCCCAGTTTTACCTCCAGATTCGTTCTATTTTCCTTCCTATGCTATCAACTTAAGTAAGCTTAAACTGTCGGGCCAGTAAAAAGATTTGAAGCCTGGCGTTTTTTTTTTCTGATGAAAGGCTTTCGGATGGTAAAATTCTGGATGATTTTCATGGAGGTATACCTTTAGACAGTCCAATTGGGACAGTACACGTCTAGATTCGATGTTTGATTTTTTCGGCGGCTTTCTCAACACACTATAGCTTTCCAATCCCACCCGATGCAAATATTTTCACTCCACATTTTGTAAACAATCCATTCTTCATCGCCTGTAACCATCGTCTTCAAATATGGATCGTTTTTTTGTTGCGTTTGAGCGAATGCTGTCAAAGAAATCTTTTTACCGTTAAATCGGAGCGATCCACATGGCTTTCAACGTTCATATGTCTGAATATTCACTGCGGTATCCTATGTAGCATGATCAACATTGTTTTTTAATCGGCGTTTAGATTTGGCCATCTTCAATGGCTGTGAGCCTTCCGAGACCTTCGTGGTCTTACAGCTCAAAAATGACCACGCTTAGACCGTGGTAACAAGCACCATTATTAGCTATGGCAACATCTCCACTAACGGCACATTTTTTTGGCTGTTTGGATAGTGATTTTTTAAAAGACCATCAAATAATAAAAATGCATTTCATTTTTCCTCATTTTTTAAACTTTTGACGTACAAAACATTTAAAGCTCTCAATCTACACAGGAATTGTTGAGGAAGACATATTAAAATGTCAACGTTTGGAATTTTAGATACGTTTGGAACTGAATCGCGTTTTTAAACGGCGTCTACTGAAAAGAGTTACAAACTGTTCTTCCAAACGTATCTATTTTCATTTATTAAATCTACTTCTTTATTTATCTGTATAGCTCTCCTTTTCTATATTTTTTAACTATACACTTAACTGAATTCCTACTAAGTGAATAAAGTAAAAAAGGATTGCTTTTAAAATCATAATAGATTTTCATCTTGCCACATGAATTTACCAACAGGAATTATTGAACATAATTTACCAACACGAATTATTGAACATAATTTACCAACAGGAATTATTGAACACAATTTACCAACAGGAATTATTGAACATAATTTACCAACACGAATTATTGAACACAATTTACCAACACGAATTATTGAACACAATTTACCAACAGGAATTATTGAACACAATTTACCAACAGGAATTATTGAACATAATTTCCCAACAGGTATTATTGAACACAATTTACCAACACGAATTATTGAACATAATTTCCCAACAGGAATTATTGAACAAAATTTACCAACAGGAATTATTGAACACAATTTACCAACAGGAATTATTGAACACAATTTACCAACAGGAATTATTGAACACAATTTACCTACAGGAATTACTGAACACAATTTACGAACAGAAATTATTGAACATAATTTACCAACAGGTATTATTGAACATGATTTACCAACAGGTATTATTAAACATAATTCACCAACAAGAATTATTGAACATAATTTGCCAACAGAAATTATTGAACATAATTTGCCAACAGGAATTATTGAACACAATTTACATCGACCGGAGTTTGAACTCATTGTACTAATTCTATCTCTAGTGGCCCCGCGACATGTGCAGGGTGAACCTCACTGAAAAAAAAAAGCACATGAATGAAGAAGAAGAAGAAGAAGTAGATAGAGCCAAGTAAATGGGAGAAAAAAGAAAATAAATTAGACAAAGAAAAACATCCGAGAAAATAACGAAAATCTATGAAGGAATGAAAGATGGGGAAAAGGAAAAAAAAAAAAAAAAAAGAAGCTTCACATTAAATATGAAAGGCATTTCGAAACTATTGCTCATGGTTAGATATGGATACGGTTACGCAGTTTTATTCTGCTACATGAGTTCCCCAACAGGAATTATTGTGAAGAGCAAACACAATCGACCCCAGCTCATTCTATTCTCTAGCCGCGTCCTGGGTATGGTGATAAACTACATCCGCGTCCTGGGTAAGACGATAAACTACGTCTGACAGCAAGGCCTCTGATCAGGAGGTTTTGAGGAGCGTGGAACCACCTCTTAATTGCTGGTGTTCCCAGTTTCACCCTGAACCGGGGTGGTAGCACCTGTTAGGGTCCCAGATATGGGCAAATAGTTAACCCCGGAAACTGGGGTCAAAACACTATGAAAACTTAAAAAATATGTTTTAATACCAGAAATACTTTGTAACAATTATCAGCAATAAATATATTAAGAAAAAAAATTATTACCAGCAATACATTTTTGAAAAAAATATATTACCAACAATACGTTTTTGAAAAAAAAATATTACAAGCAATACAGTTTTGAAGCAAAATATTATTACCAGAAATAGATTTTTGACAAAACAAAATATTACTAGCAATAAAAATTTTGTTGACATTAAATAACCCATTGAGGTTGATATGTCATAAAACAAACTAAACCAAACCCAAACTATTCTCTAGCCGTTAAAACATATAAATCTCATTGAAAACTATATTTTTAGTGAATCTCGGTACATATTTTCTTAGACGGGATTTAATCTTCCAGATATGTGTCAAACATTCTAAAGAAAAAAAACTGTTTTTTGGTTTTTGTCAGCGTTTGAAATACATTTCTTTAGGAAATTCAAAATCTCTTTAATGTGTAATACAGAATAATTGGATAGAGATTATTCACTTTCTCACAGTTTTTATCTGACGCTTTCTTTTATCTTCTTAGCAAAAAGCTGTTAATCTGCCAATCAGAACATATTTTAAAGAAAGGTTTCCTTTTAACCTAGCAGCCAATAAATATTTGTTATTATCATTTGAAGATTAAAAAAAAAATTGTGACAATCAAACCGGCTTATAAACTCGTGTTAAAGCGACGAGTTTTCGAGCTTCCGTTTGTCTGCTCAGTGAAGATTTTTTTTTTTTTAAGGTTGATTTTGCTTTAGATGTAGAGTTTGATATTTCTCCATGCTCCATTTTCTTTTGCCAAGCAGTATATTTTTGAGCAGTGGTGGGCACTGAAGCGGATGGGATTAAAATATGAGAATTAAAGACGGAGTGTAAACATCAACTAAATAATCGTTATCAAAATAAAAAAAGGACAGTATTAGTCTGAAGAATGCGTTACATAATAGTCCTGGATGTTCTTTCGTTTTAAATTCAACTTGTCAAATAAAAACGTTAAATGAAAGTGACGTAAGGATCTATGTTCACTGAGAAAATATGGTCGGGAATCGGTGGAAAATTTGAATAAGGAAAGTAACGAAAACTTACGAAATAAAGTGCTTTTTTTTTTCTTGCTCGTACCTAAATATATTTATTGAAGATTTTAGGGGCCGTATGCATCAAAAAGTAATATGCATTCGTTTCTATAAATGCTACATCAGTGCTTAGTGAATCTATCTTAAATCGACTGGCCCTCTTTCTATGTAATATTAGCATCGTTTTTTTTTTTAATCCTTTCGTTTTTTTTAAATTTGTTGTTTATGATTTTCCAAGCGTAGCTTAGATGTGGCACAAGGACGAAAGTATGGGGCACCTATTGAGGAAGACATTTTCCAATCGTAGCTTAGATTGTGGCGCAAGGCCGAATGTAGGAGACGTGAAGATCGAACTCCCTACTAAGTCGTAATTGTTCTAGCGAGTCACGCTTGCTAAGCATTAAACCGCCTCTAGGTGCCCCGTTTTATTTTCTAAGCGTAGCTTGGATGTGGCACAAGCCCGAAAGTGTGGGGCACATAATGAAGATCTAAGTCAGATTTTCAGTCGTAACTGACCTAGCAAGATAAGCTTGTTAATCATCACGCCACGTAGAAGTGGCCCAAATTTGTTTTTCTTTTTAATGTATATTTATTTACGCTTGGTTTTCATCTTCCAAAGTCTTTCGATAAATGACAACAACAAAGACACATGACTGCAGCCACTGTTATTTCCGTTAATGAAAATAATTCTAGTGTAATGACGAATGCAAGCAGCTGTAGGCTTTAAGAAAACTTTATTCAACAGAGAATATACAAGGTTCGCGTATAGTGTCATTTTATAGTCCTAGTTAACAGAAATAGCACTCTCAAAAAGGACAGTAACAAAACAAGGGGAGACCACTCTGGATTATTCATAACACCTAGCCTTGCTGTTTCTTGCATTAATAATGGTGGTATTTGCAACAGAACGAGAAGAAAATGATGAACAATGGAAATAAACGCCCCTACCCCGCGAAGGAAAACAAAAGTGCAAAACTATATATGGAGGATAAATATGATGGAAGACATAAACGAAAAACGAGAGAAGAAGAGAAAGAAAAATGTCTCCGAGTCCTTGTTGGAGATGACTTATTTTCCACCCTCCGACCTCACACTCACAGGCGGAATGTGACGAACCTGTCACTGCTCTATCGTGAACTCCATTCCTTGGTTCCGTCTGGTCTAACCTTCACGGCTAGGACCCGCCATGCTACTTACATAGTAGTGTTGCGACAGTGTTACCAATATTTAACTTTAGCTAGGAAAGGTAGGATTAAGGGCAATTTATATTTGACGCAAATAGCACATAGTATAAAATACAAAACTGAACGGAATGATTTCAAAACATATCAATTGAATTAGTGTTTGTGTACAAGGAAAAGAGCTAAAGGTGTGATAGAGTTATGTCTCTTAGATTTGGAAATATTTGTATTTCAGCTCATAAAATGAAAGTAATTATTAAACTGTAGTTTAGAAGAATAAAGTTCCTTTAGCATGTTTGGAATTGTGAGTTGTAAAGTTGGTAAAAGTTCAGAAGAGATTTCAGAGTTCGTACTTGCGTGAATGTTGGTAATGGTCTTTAACGTCTGACTACATTAGTCAAGAGGGGAGTTCATGAAAAGAAACACGAGGGAGCTTAGACGTGTTCTGTTTTTATAAGATCGTGTATCACGTGGGAGGCTCAGAACGAAAACGCAGGAAAACAGATTTGTCGCGGTTTGATTGGTCGGAGCTGACCAGTCAGCAAGCTAGATTGAAGGTGATTAACCAATGAATGCTTCTTATATATTTTGTAAGATTGTGATGGTGAAAAATCACAACAGGAATAGTGCATTTCCTAGCGGGGGTTAACTGGCTTTTTGTGGAAGATTCCACAGTAGCAAACCACCCGCATTCCCTCCACATTTCATCGAACCACTGCCCTGTCGAACAGACTTCAAAGAGGGTGTTTTCCCTGATCACCACAATCTTAACCTGTTAGAGTTAACTGCTATCTACAAACTACTATCCTTATAAACTAACGCTTAACGCAACTCTCTATCTCGAGTGCCCTTCTCACGGGCCTCGCACACCGTGAAACTTACTGTAAGAAAAAAAGGGACATAAATGAAGAAGAAGAAGAAGAAATCTAATCAAATCTATCATCAAATATATAATAATAATAATAATAATAATAATAATAGTTGTCAAAGTACAAGGACCTTGAAATAGAAATCTCGAAAATGTGGCATATCAACAATCCCTGTTGTAGTTGGAGCCCTAGGACTGGTTGGAAAAGATTGCAGTAGACTAATTGAAGGGATTCCTGGAAGTCCATGCCTGAAGGAGAAACAAAAAATTGTTCGGACAAGTACAGCCCACACCTTACGAAGGGCTTTATCTATGTAATTTAATTTTTTTCTTTTTTTTTTGTCAGTGGAAAGTGTCATGACGCCATTTCTAACCTTAGGTCCCTGGGCGGGACCCGGAAAGAAATGTGTAAACGCCAGAAATCAAAGAAAATAAAACAATAATAATAATAGAAGAGCTTTATCTATGTAAAATGTGTATGATTTTTTTCGTTTTTTCCCAAAGAAATGATCAGTAGAAAATGTCACGAAGTCATTTCTGACCTTAGATCTCTGGTTGGGACCCAGAAGAAAATGTGTATACAACAGAAATCCAAGGAAATAATAATAATAATAATAATAATAATAATAAAGAACGAGGTGAAGATAAATTCAAGTGAATGGAAGAAAAAAAAAGTAAGACAAAAACAAATGAGAAATTTACGGAAAACCAATGATGGAATGAAATGGGTAAAAAGAAAAAAAAAGTCCACAGTAAATATGGAAGCCATTTCGAAGATATTGCTCACGAGCAGACATAGATAAGGTTACGCAGAAAACATTTGAAAAAGGAAACTAAATCTTTTATCTTAGCCGGCCGGAACAAATCTGTCAGAGCCAATCATATGAAAGCAAAGATATTAGATTAACAAATCGCTAATTTAGATCATTAGAGAGAAAACTGATTGAGAAGGGATACAAGAACATACGCCAAAAAATAATGACAGAAAAGAAAAATAGGCACAACATTTGATTAAGATCGTTTGAATAAATGGTAATTATATTACAATCGACTACATGTCCTCTAGAAGAAATACTCTGGAAGTTTAACGATCCATACAAGAATAAAGCAATGAGTTGTTTTATAATCAGGTAAAAGAAAAAGTTTGTTTGATGATAATCCTTTTTCATCTCTAAAAATATTTGGGACGGACATTAGAATTTAGGAAACGCGTAGGTGGGACAAGTACTCATTAGAACATTCTTTAGTGTTTCTTTAGAGCTACAAAAGACATGAATTTCTGGAGAGGCATGAACGCCAACGCCCTGAAAGGAGACGACATATTGAAGAAGATGCTTATTAAAACCAATGAGGATAATGGTGGAGTGTTGAATTGATTTGTTACTGGAAGGAAAAAAAATGAAAACTGAAATACTAACATACATAAATATAGATTAGCCTAATTGAATACACCGTAAATTCGAGGAACGATTACGATTATCCTGAAAACAGCAGATATTGGAGGATATTGACAACGATAGTAAATATCTATCGATACTTTCTGTCATTCAGTCCTAAGTGATAACGACACAGTCATCAAGTATAAACATACAAATATATAATAATAATAATAATAATAATAATAATAATAGAAGAGCTTAATCTATGTAAAATGTGTATGATTTTTTTTTCGTTTTTTTTTTCCAAACACATTTCTGACCTTAGGTCTCTGGTTGGGACCCGGAAGAATATATGCATACTACAGAAATCCAAAGAAATAATAATAATAATAATAATAATGAAGAACTTCATCTATGTAAAATGTGTATGTTTTTTTTCGTTTTTTTTTCCAAACACATTTCTGACCTTAGGTCTCTGCTTGGGACCCGGAAGAATATATGCATATTACAGAAATCCAAAGAAATAATAATAATAATAATAATAATAATAATAATAATAATAATAATGAAGAACTTCATCTATGTAAAATGTGTATGTTATTTTTCGTTTTTTTTTCCAAACACATTTCTGACCTTAGGTCTCCGGTTGGGACCCGGAAGAATATATGCATACTACAGAAATCCAAAGAAATAATAATAATAATAATAATAATAATAATAACAATGATGATGATGATGATGATATGTTGCGTATTTAACCTCCGTCTCAAAGAGAATTGGTCGGAAAGTAAACCACCACAAGTTTGTTGTACAGAATGATGAGGTTACTCTAGAATTAACTTTTTCTTTTTCCATTAAAGTTCTTGACAATTAAATTTGTAATCAGGACTAGTGATGCTAGTAACAACGATACTATTTTGTAATTAATTAACAATTACTCTGATTAAAATAATCAGTAAAAAATGATAAATAAATAAAAATAGCCATCTTTTTTTATAATTATAAACATACAATGTCTTATTTAAACATAACACTCTAGTATAATAATATTTTGTTTCGTTAAATAGCTTCTTTTTCCGATGTTTTTTTTTCAGCGGCTTCTTGCTTAATTCCAATCACGTCTCTGTCTCTTGGCAACCCATTTCGGAGAAGGAAAACTTCGAACAACAACACGCAACTCATAGTATTAATCGTACCGAGGAGTGAATGGCTGCTGCGTTACGAAGTCGCG
The DNA here is from genome assembly GCA_903632075.3 of Acanthosepion pharaonis. Taxonomy (NCBI): domain Eukaryota; kingdom Metazoa; phylum Mollusca; class Cephalopoda; order Sepiida; family Sepiidae; genus Acanthosepion; species Acanthosepion pharaonis. Next base: position 920,185 of record CAHIKZ030000740.1, read on the forward strand.
AAATATTCCCTACAGGCTTTTGAACCCTGTCTCTAAAAGATCTTTGTATTCCCGGGAACTTTGGGCGTCACCCGTGGAGCAATATCTTACTTATCATAAAACGCAGATTGTGTGTGTGTGTGTGTGTGTGTGTGTGTGTGTGTAACGTTTATATATTGGATCGGATTTCCTACATTTTTCAACCGATTTGAACAAAACTTCACAGGACTACATAAAATTACCTTGTGGTGGTTCTAACAGCGCCAAAATGGGAAAAATATAATTGTTTTTGCACAAAATCAATTTGAAAACACGATTAAGAGACATCGTGAAAATGGAAGGGGGACAACTCACATCGGATTGGTTGTGTGTGTGTGGGTTCCTTTAAATATGGGAGGGGATTTCCTATATTTTTCAGCCGATAAAACAAAACTTCACTTTTTTTTTTTGGCAGGTAGTGTTTCTTATTCTCTTGCACACTTTTATCTTTATTTTTAACATTCAGAATAGTTTAAAAATTCCATTTACAAGACAATTATTTATAATAAAATTCTATTCAATTGGGAGATCATAACGATTGAAAACAATGTTTTGGTTTGAGTTTGGGTTTGACCAATTCGTAAAAAATAAAAAAATAAAAAATAAACTAATTGAGACATGCGTGTCCGTCAACCTTAAACAATAATCTAACGATCTCTACTGATTGTATGAATACAAACATCGGATAAATTCTTTATCTTTAGGGAAAGATAATGAAATCTAAACATACACAAGTCCTGCCTAACTAAAAATAATAACCGGAACGGGAAACTACTTTAAATACACATGGTGTTCAACGTTTTTACTGTATTCAATAAATAAAAATCATAAATTGTAAAAGATTATTATTACCGAAAGGCTACTAAATGAATAAGATTTGTTAGATCATAATTAATAAACCCAAATAAAGTTAATATTTTTTGTATTAGAAACAACGAGTGGAAATATATTCAAATCAGAATTCTAATTATGAATCACCACAAGCAAAATATGCAATTTTTTTTTACTGTATTCAATAAGTAAAAATCATAAATTGTAAAACTAAAAGATTACAGAAAGGCTACCTACATTTTTCAACCGATTTCAACAAAACTTCACTTTTTTTTTGGCATGTAGTGTTTCTTATTGTTTTGCACACTTTTTTCTTTATTTTTACATTCAGAATGCTTTAAAAATTCCATTTACAAGACAATTGTTTATAAAATTATTCTATTCAATCGGGAGACTCATAACGATTGAAAACAATGTTTTTGTTTGAGTGTGGGTTTGACCAATTCGTAAATAAAAAAAAAAAAAACTAATTAAGACATGCCTGTCCGTCAACCTTAAACAATAATCTTTGTCAATTTTATTTTTCAGTCTTTATGATGGTGGATACTTGATCTATCTCTTACTGTTATATCCCCGGGCAATGCTGGGCTCTACTGCTAGTGAAAACTAAAAGCCAAACCAAAATGTTGTTGAGATGTTGTGAGTTTCCCGCGTGTCGGTGTATGAATCAAGACAAACACAGTTGTAGAGGAAAATACGGGTATATTCATAAAAGCAATTAACAATAGAGTGATTAGTAGAACGAAGGTTGGTTAGTACGAACAATATCCAAAGTCTATAGTCCAACGGTATGTACTGGGTAAGCTTATCTGGACTGCTCACGCTGACTCTCTCTCTCTGACGCTCTGTCACTCTCTCTCCAGAGCTGACTTATATAAGAGGGACCAGTCCATTACTAGTTAGAAGGTGGGTGCGCCCCAACAAATGTCCAGTGTGGCTCTTTCAGTTGATTATCAGGAGGGAACTTAACTGAGACGAAAAATTTGCGATAGGAAAAAAACCTCTACAAAAATAATGAATCGAGGTCCCCACAACTGGTATAATCCCAATGATGTCTCTGGGAATTCTCCACCTAGATCCACAACCATTCATTTCAAGAAAGAAAATGTAAAATGGTCTCGTGAGAAGTATAAACTCGTTAGGACAACATTGCACAAACCTCAGAAAAACATCACTAACAAATCATATCACCTTTGGCGAGAAAAGTTTGGACAAGCAATTAGAAAGTACATTAACGAAAGTAAACTAGCCAATGTAAGAAGGTACATCTTGAGAAATAACCGATTGACAGATGCTGAAATTAAAGAAATAAAAAAAAAACTACAGCCAGAATAGGTGAATCAACAAAACATGAAAGGGAACCAGAGATGGGCATAAAAAAAGTACTAACATCACACAAACCACAGATCATAATGAAGAAACTGAGATACAAACCAATGAGAGTTGAAAGTTTAGAAGACCTGGAAAGGCGTTATCGTGATTACTCACAAGTCTGCAATAAAACGAGTCCAAAATACATTGAACCGAATTATTTTAAGGAAAACTAGAATAATATTCAAGAAGCCAAGTAAGAAATTATGAGACATAAAAGCCAGACACCAAAAATTGAAATGGAGGAACGAAAATAACCCCCAAAGTTACAACTAACAACGCATAACCACAAAACAATTAAACACAGCAATGCCGCAATCAAATTCATTTTTAGGTGAAGGGGATCCGCATATGAGTCTCAACGAAGTAATATATGTATAAACAATGGCAGAAAACTAAGAAATTAAACGCTAAAGTAAAAAGTTAAAAAATAATTATTAGCGCGTTTAAAAATAATTATAACGATTGCCCGTCCGCGTTCATCTGCGCGTTTTTGACAAAAATAATCCGCGTCTATGACACAACGATTGCCCGTCCTGGGTATGACGATAAACTACATCCGCGTCCTGGGTATGACGAAAAACGTCCTGGGTATGACATCCGCGTCCTGGGTATGACGATAAACTACATCTGCGTCCTGGGTATGACGAGAAACTACATCTGCGTCCTGGGTATGACGATAAACTACATCTGCGTCCTGAGTATGACGATAAATACAACGATACATCTGCGTCCTGACGAGAAACTACATCCGCGTCCTGGACGATAAACTACATCTGCGTCCTAGGTATGACGATAAACTACATCTGCGTCCTGGGTATGACGAGAAATACAACGATAAACTACATCTGCGTCCTGTATGACGAGAAACTACATCTGCGTCCTGGGTATGACGATAAACCACATGACGAGAAACGATAAACTACATCTGCGTCCTGAGTATGACGAAACTACATCCGCGTCCTGGGTATGACGATAAACTACATCTGCGTTCTGGGTATGACGAGAAACTACATCTCGCGTCCTGGGTGACGAGAAACTACATCCGCGTCCTGGGTATGACGATAAAAATCTGCGTCCTGGGTATGACGAAAACCGCATCTGCGTCCGTATAACGATAAACCACATCTGCGTCCTGAGTATGACGAAAATACAACCAAGGTAACGATAAACTCCGCGTCCTGGGTATGACGATAAACTACATCTGCGTCCTGGGTATGACGAGAAACTACATCTGCGTCCTGGGTATGACGAGAAACTACATCCTGAGTATAACGTCGTTCTGGGTATGACGATAAACTACATCTGCGAGGTATGACGATAAACTACATCTGCGTCCGTATAACGATCCCTGCGTCCTGAGTATGACGAGAAACTACATCCGCGTCCTGGGTATGACGATAAACTACATCTGCGTTCCTGACGAGAAACTACACCCGCGTCCTGGGTATGACGATAAATAAATCTGCGTCCTAGGTATGACGAGAAACACGTCCGCGTCCTGGGTATGATCTGCGTCGATAAACTACATCTGCGTCCTGGGTATGACGATAAACTAAATCCGCGTCCTAGGTATGACGATAAACTACATCCGCGTCCCAACGATAAACACATCTGCGTCCTGGGTATGACGATAAACAATGTCCAACAGCAAGGCCTTTGATCAGGAGGTTTTTGAGGAGCGTGGAACTACCACTTAATTGCTGGTATTCCCAGGTCCACTCTGATCCGGTGTGGTAGCACCTGTTAGGGTCCAAGCTATAGGCAAATAACACCCAAACTTGTGTAAAAATAGGTTTTAATACCAGAAATACTTTGGAATAAAAATAATTATTACCAAAAATAATTTTTGAAGGAAAATTATTATCAGAAATACTTAATATTAGAGGGCATAGAATCCCCAATATGCACTACATGCCAAGAGAAATTTACAGTAAAGGATATACAGTTAGAGTGTGTAGATTTTGATCTAGTGCAAAAAAAATATTATCATGTGAGTAATTTACAAAAAACAACTTTTTACGAAAATAATACCAATTGTAAATTTCCTGAAATAAGTTGGATTGTACACAAAACACGAGTAATTGAAAAATGGTTCAAATATATATATGTATACATACACACTTTTATCTTACCAAACTATTGCTATAAATCTCTTTTAAAAAAATTTTGGCACCTGATGACCCACGAGGTTGATATGGCATAAAACAAAAGTACCAAACAACCAATCACAACGATTATATTTACATTAATTTTGCCCCCGCAATTTGAAAAAAAGGACCTAAAAACTAGCACCTGTCTACTCAGTAAAGTGGTCAACGCGCAGATTACCTACAGAGAGCAAAAAAAAATAACAACGTTCCTATGAAAGGATGTCCATCGTCGTAACGCCAGTTTCACGTATATATATATATATATATATATATATATATATATATATATATATATATATATATATATATATATATGTCTATGTGTGTGTGTGTGTGTGTGTGTGTGTGTGGCGCATGAAGATTCCTTTTAAGCCATAATTCTATTTATAACTAATTCCCGAAAAGTTCAATAAAATCTTATAATTGTCTGAGAAAACCTTTTTGTGTTTTGTTCTCTCAAACTTTAAAATGTTTTATTTAAAGTCAGTAAAATTGTGTGTGGATGTGTATATACATGTGTTTGCGTGTGCGCTAGACGTGCGAGTCACTCACACAATACAGAGATTACGCACTGGAAAAGAAAAATAGAGAAAGGAATTGAACAACATAGAAAGGAATTATCAGCACTCGATGAACTGGCAAGGGGAATAAACGTAAGGACTAGAAAAGGTAGAAAAGTCAAAAAGAGAATACAAAATTAGGAATGAAAATGAGAGCTAATGATAAAATAAAGCAAACAATACAACTGAAGGTTCAAAGACGCTATGAAAAAAAGATCAAGATTCTATAGACAGAACAAGATCCTTAAAAAAATGATGCGAAGAAAGTTTACAGAGACATAAGCAAAACAAAAATTGAAGTGATAACTCCCCACCAACAATAGAAGAAGTTATAGAGTTCTTGGAAAAAATATGAGCTTGACCTTAAGAAAATAACAAAGAAGCAGATTGGATTATGCAAGAGCTAAAAGGGATTAAAAAATAAACCAGAACAAGCATTGGCGGGAATCAGAGAAGGTGATGTTGAATGTGCATTGAAAGAAAAAAAGTACGCAGTTGGAAATTCCAAAGGACAGATAAATTTCCTAACTTTTATGCCTGTTATCTAAATACAGCACACAAAGAATTAGCCAAAGAACTTCAAGATATGGCTAATGATCCTAATCAAATTAGGCATGGGCAACTAAAGAAATTACCCTCCTTCTACTCAAGAATAGTGACACAAATGTCCCAAAAACGTACAGAGCAATTACATGACTTTCTACTGCTTACAAACTGTTGACATTTATTCTGACAAAACAGATACATTCCTTCTTAGAAAAAAATGACATACTACCTCTTGAACAAAACGTAAAATTAAAATTATGTATGAAAATGAAGTCCTATCAGCTAAAGAAAAAAGAAAGCAAACACTATAGCTGGAGGCATAAAGAATCAGACGCTATAAAAAAGATCAAGATTCTAGAGACATAACAAGATCTTTCAAACCGATGCGAAGAAATTGTACAGAAAAATAGGTAAACAAAAAATTGAAGCATCACGCCCCACCCCCGGGAAAAAAAAAAAGCATGAGTTTGCCCTAAAGAACATAACAAAGAAACCAGATTGGATTACGTAAGAGCTAAAACGGATGAAAAATAAACCTGAGCAAGCATTGGCGGGAAGACGATGTTGAATGTGCACTGAAAAAAGCACACAACTGGAAATCTCCAGGGACAGATAAATTTCCTAACTTTTGGGTCTCTTATCTAAATACAGCACACAAAGAATTAGCTAAAGAACTTCAAGATATGCCAATGATCCAAATAAAATTAGGCATGGGCAACTAAAGAAAGTACCCTCCTTCTACTCAAGAATAGTGACACAAATGTCCCAAAAACTACAGAGCAATTACATATATTCCCATTGCTTACAAACTGGTGACATCTATTCTGACAAAACAGATACATTCCTTCTTAGAAAAAAATGACATACTACCTCTTGAACAAAAAAGGTGCAAACGTGGCTCTTAAAGATATAAGGACCAATTACTAATTAATAGGATGATCTTACAAAACTGCTTCATTACTGTTGTGGCCTGTTTAGGGGCAAAAAAGAAAGACACGGAAGACGAAGGTAGGTTGAAAAAGTATATTGAAAATATATACAAAACAATAGTGTTAGTAATAAGTATATTAGCACTGTGTCTACTACTCCAGACTCTGCGCTCCGTCCGACTCTCGCAGTTTGTATTTATGAGAGGAGGAAGAGTTCATTCTACTGTAGGAGGGTTTACCACAACAATTACGAAGAAAAATCTCAGGACTACTTGGATAGATTGCCGTAAGGCATTCGATAGTGTACCCTTTTCCTGGATCTTAAATTCTTTAAATATATACACGGTATCACCTCAATCATGTAAATAGCGTCTATAAGTCTGGCGAAATAAGCATCATCAGAGGAATCTTTCAAGTTGATTTTTTATCTCCCTTACTAATTTGTATATCCCTAATAGCATTAACCAGAGAACTTAACAGGATGGGTTATGGCTATAAGATATTTCTTGAAAAAGGGAGGCAGATCTAGATCCGTCGGGACACGCTCAATCACATACCATCTGAGCGGTCTGGATACGTTGAAGTAGGCTCAACCTGAATGGTTTTTCGATGCATTTTTCCAAAACCTATCAATATATCGCACGCATTTAGCCTTGATGCCTGTAGCTATTATGCACTTCAAACTGGATTTTGTATATTTGTACCCCAGCGTAGAATTTTTTGGGTTGCTGTACTTTCTCTTAATAATAATAATAATAATAATAATAAATAACGATCAATTATCCACAAACAAACATCAGTATTATACTTTTTTTTAACTTTTTAATAATCGAAACCAGATGGCCTACATTCGAAGTATGGTACGATGTTTTCGCAATAATATTGCACGCTTTTAGTCGCTTCGCTGTTTAATTAATACTTCTTAATTTTCCCTTTAATTTCAGTTTCCATATTCTACATTCTTTGGTAACATTCCCAGTGCTACAGCAACGAGTAGTATCACTGTCAATTTTACATTCCAAAAGGTTCTTGGCAAGTCACTCTCTCACAGACGCGCGGTCGCCTCACTCTGTCTTTTTTTACAAATACTTTCATGGTAATTGCTCCGAGGAGCTGCATTCACTAGTTCCCAGACTTCATGAGTTCAAGCGCCCTACGATGCTGTCATCCTGCTCTCAACCTTTCACTGTCGAAACTGTTAAATGTAGCCGTCTCTTCTACTCCAATTTTATTTCCCTAAATACTGTTCTTTGATATATATATAAAATTATACAGAATTGTATATCGTTATATCACACACACACACACAAAGATATATATATATATATATATATATTTTTCGAAAAATATCCGATAATGCATTTCACCCATTTTGGGCTACATCAGATGGAAGTGAATTGCGTGTGTATGTATTTGTGTATTTATTTAAAATGTTGAGATCATATATTTTTTCCAAGATGGCGTTGCTCGTGACTAGTCAAGAAAGAAAATGAGTGGCTTATTTAAAATGTCGTTTAACATTTTCTGTTTTTTGTTTCAATTGTCTGAGTCCAAAGATAGAAATCCATCAGAATGAGTAGAAAATAAATGAAAGATATGTTTTTATCCATGCGTTCTACATGTCAACACAGTATATTAAGAATTTGGGTAAATGATCTCGAAAAAAATCATACATTAAATGCCAATTGGAAAATTATATATATATATATATATATATAATACTCTCTCGACTCTCCCGTCGAATTTGACGTATGAGGGTCAAGCAGATCAGTTCCTAGGAAACCGACAGCCGGACAACAGCATATGAGATTCGATTATAGTGGTGATGGTTTCGTGCACGATCATCCACATTTTATTTATATATATATATATATATATATATATATATTATAAAGAGGTAATTACACAAAGAATTCATGTAATTAATAGCGAAATCTCTTCACTAACAAGACTTAGTAAGGTATTAACTTCGTAATAATTCATTGAATAACGTGATCATTATGCTTAAATTGTTGTCAGAAACTTTTGATGTTACTAAGCCGGATATTTTCGAAAATTTCACATCATCAGGCCGTAATTTTTCCATTTCAGTTAAACTCCAAGATGAAATAAATGCAGTTTATATCGAAAGATGTTCTTTTAAAAATATTTTATATATACTTATATAATTTTGGAACGTAGAGTGTCGCAACGCTCAAGTTATTATTTAAGTATTTCAAGTGAGAATTTTTGTTTGAATTTAGTAATGTGGTAAATCTATATATATATTTCACCGTCTTTCAGATTTAATTCATAGTCTGTTGTAACATCGAAACGTTTTCTATGCCATGCACAATATTACATTTAGGAAATCCGGTTGTAATTGATATTTTTGTTGTTGCTTATGATGGTGACAATTTGGATAAAAAGATTAACAATCTGAAAATAAATTTAACGTAAAAAAAGACAAGAGTAAAAAAAAAAAAACAACTATAAATGCGAAATATTTTGAGCTGTTAAAAGGGGAAAATATTCTTCATCAGAGACTATAAATGTAAACAGAAAAAAATAAGCAGCTGTACTAATATAATAACATAGGCCGCGATAATAAGCAAAGCATGTATTTGTAAGAACGTGAAAATAAAATGGATTCCGACAAGAAAAAATTTCTGCCACAAAACAGTGATCCAACTTTCTTAACAGCAGACGTATCAATTGATACAATATAATAAACAATGAGATTATAATGTATCAATTGCTAGATCAGCTTGTCGGGAAGTGGCTTCCCCGTCGTGCCAGACAATTTCTTTCTCTTTTTCTATCTATCTATCTATCTATCTATCTATCTATCTATCTATCTATCTATCTATCTATCTATGTCACTTGATTATCTATCTATCTATCTATCTATCTATCTATCTATCTATCTATCTATCTATCTATGTCACTTGATTATCTATCTATCTATCTATCTATCTATCTATCTATCTATCTATCACAGGCTCTTGATTATCTATCTATCTATCTATCTATCTATCTATCTATCTATCTATCTATCTATCTATCTATCTATCACAGGCTCTTGATTATCTATCTATCTATCTATCTATCTATCTATCTATCTATCTATCTATCTATCTATCTATTGATTATCTTGATTATCTATCTATCTATCTATCTATCTATCTATCTATCTATCTATCTATCTATCTATCTATCTATGTCACTTGATTATCTATCTATCTATCTATCTATCTATCTATCTATCTATCTATCTATCTATCTATCTATCTATCACAGTCTCTTGGTTATCTATCTATCTATCTATCTATCTATATATCTATCTATCTATCTATCTATCTATCTATTATCTATCTATCTATCTATGTCATCTATTGATTATCTATCTATCTATCTATCTCATCTATTATCTATCTATCTATCTATCTATCTATCTATCACAGTCATCTTGGTTATCTATCTATCTATCTCTTCTATCTATCTATCTATCTATCTATCTATCTGAGAAACAGAAAACAGAGAAAACTTTCATGATGCGAAAGAACAATAAAAATTCCAAGAAGATATAAGATGACGTCTGTCATTGCCTTTAGCATTTTTATGAGCAGAACGCTGGATTACTATGTAATATCACTCTTCCTATATGGCAATGAATGTTGGGTAATCTTCTCGTAAATGAAAAATAAAATTGAGACAACAGAAATACGGTTCTACAGAAGGATACTGAGAATATCATGGACTGAACATGGGATCAACGACGAAAAGAGAAAATGGAAAAGTTCTACAGCAATATCACAAAAACATCGGTTCCAATACCAAAGTTAAGCAATGTTGATCTTGGTCAGTACCTCGATGAGTGACCGCTTGGCAATATCAGGTGCTGCAAGGTTGGATGTGCTCGTTGTGTAATGGATGATGAGTCAGAATTTTTAATCAGAGAGCCGGGTTTGTTATATTCAATGACACGCAAATACCATTGGGAAAAGTATGAATACGCCTCTTCTCCTCCCATCTATGGGTTAATTAGTAAGACATATATCACTACTCCGATGAGCTGCTTTCGCTGGTTCCCAGATTTCATGAATTTAAGCGTTCTACTAGGCTGACATCTCGCTCTTACCCTTTCACTGTCGAAACTGTTAAATGTAGCCGTCTTTTCTAATCCAACAGCTTCATGTCTCGCACTTTTCACCTGTGGAACCCACTCATCTTTCCTTGTTTCCCTGACAGCTATAATCTCCAACTATTCAAATGTAATGTCAGTCGACGTCTCCTTGATCTATCCTCTATCCTTCTCTTCATTCTTTCCTCTATCACTCCTATTTGCTCTCGCTGCAACTCTCTGTAACCCTTTGCGTGTTAGTGGCTTCGCGCCTCGCTTGGGGTGAAACGATTAAAAAATAGATATCTGAAGTCCACTAATTATTATAGTTTCTTCTAGTATTAATGGTGACTTCCTCCTTAGCCTTTTTAAATATTGTGGGAAAAGGGTTTGGATGAATTATATTGCTCCGCCTGTTCTAATCTTCACGGCTAGGACCCACCCTGCCGCTCAAATTATAACAAACCACCCGCATTCCCTCCATGTTTCATTGGTGAGAAGTAAGTTTCCCTCGTACAGGTTCTTACCGCGAACCACTGCTCTGTGGAATAACTCCCAAGAGGATGTTTCCCCGATCACTTAATCTTAACCTAGGGTTAACTATAATCTTCATCTGTCCGCATAAAGTACCTCTTAATGTAACCTTCTACCTCCCGGGCCTTCTACAGTGTGGACCTTATTGTAAAAAAAAGAAGGTGAACGTCTGTGTCATTATTTTCTCTTTGAGTACTAAGTGCTATGAATTTGGGGTATTGCTGCTATTGAAAATCCTCAAGATATGCGATTTGTGTTATGGAAACCCTGCCGGGATCTAGCATTGGCGGCCACGAAGATGACACATTATAGCAGACACGGAAGAGAAAATTAAAAAATCTTCTACAGAAGGTAACGACGGAGAGTGAGAAGAAAGGACTAAGCATAAACTAGAAGAAGGTATAATGCATGGTCATTAGTAAGAGGAAGAGCCCGATTTGAAGGCCGGGAACACTAGAATCAATCCAACGCGGACGTTTAAATATCTAGGAAGCGTCTTGACAGAGGACGGTAAATGCGACACTGAGATCCGTTGACATACTGGGATAACCAAGGACCCATTCCAAAAGCTGGGCAGAGTATTGCAAGACAGGAAGCTTTCTTTGGTAACAAAGAAAAAGGATACCGAACTGTTACGTGACATCTGTCCTTCTTTACGGCAGCGAATGTTGGATGATTTCCTCAAAGATGAAGAAGAGACCCGAGGCGACAGAGATGTGGTTCTACTTAAGGATATCATGGACCGAGCGTGTGAGCAACGGTGAGATCTTAGAGAGGATGCAAACAAGGAGGAGGCTTATACTTAATATCAGGAAGAGGCAGCTGAAGTTCCTTGGGACACATAATGAGGAAGGAGGGCCTGGAGAATCTGATACTCACGGGTCGGATAGAGGGAAATAGAGACAAGGGAAAACAACGCATGACATACCTCATGGATTTAAGCAAGTGGATGACAGAACGTGGTCAGGGGGAAAAAGCAGAAGGAAAGACCTTGTTGTGAGCTGCAAGGGATAGAGGGAGGTGGAGAGCCATGATCACCTACGTCCCCAAAGACCATGGCGCATAAAAAGAAAGTTATTTGGTAGAGTTATTTGTTTGCGATTATGTAGCGCCAGTTCATGGGGTTCAAAGGAGTATAGGCTTCACTAAAATCGTCAAGATTTATTCAGTCAGTCATTTTTAATCATGGGGGTTACGGATGTGCCAAGTGTAGATAGACTGCTGGGATTGAAAAAAAAAAGCAAGGAAAATCATTGATGGCGATTATCCAAAAAATGACATTACTAGAAAGGAATACATTAGTCGGGATAATAATCGACCGATGAAGAGATTTGCTCTTCTCCAGTTTGAGCCAAAATTCTTTGAGTGGAATGGAAAGACAAATAGTTCAGAAGCAACAAGAATGATGAATAATGTTAAACCGATAAAAAAAATCGACAGGGTAAAGAGAGAAAATAGTGAAAGTACGTTTCCAAAGAACAGAAAAATATATCTGGTAAAATAAGAGGATTTACAAGATGATGAATTTGAAGAGAAATGCTTTGATATTCTCATACTGGATTTGTAAAAGAACATGCAAAAATCATTGTACTTGTCGTTTTTTATAGGCATTTAAATTATAATTAAAAATCATGCAATAATTAGAATAATATAAACATCCTATATATCTATCTCCGTTCATTCATATCTATCTATCTATCTATCTATCTATCTATCTATCTATCTATCTATCTCAGGCTGATGATTATCTATCTAGCTATCTCTGTTTGTCCATATCTCTCTCTACCTCTAGTTATTCTCTCTCTCTCTCTCTCTCTCTCTCTCTCTCTCTATATATATATATATATATATATATATATATATATATTCTTGACGACATTCGTTACAATCTATCTATCTAAAAACTCTCTCTATCTCTTTCTATCTCTTTCATTCTTTCTATCTTTTCTATCTATCTATCTATCTATCTATCTATATATATATATATATATATATATATATATATATATATATCCTGACAACTTTCATTAATATCTATCTCCGTTATTTCTATCTCTCTCTGCCTCAGTCTATTTCTCTCTCTCTCCCTATATATATATATATATATATATATATATATATATATATGACGATATTCCCTACTATCTATCTATCTATCTATCTATCTATCTATCTATCTATCTATCTATCTATCTTTCTTCTAGTACAAACTAAAATGTCTGACGTCTATGGTTCTATTCTTTCAAGTAGTGTTGACTTTCCTTCCTTAACAATCAGAATTAGGACTCGTGACATTTATTTAGATTCGAGCGGTGATTATTATTATTATTATTATTATTATTATTATTATTATTATTATTATTATTATTTAGCTACTTTACTTGCCGTGACGCAGACCGTTTCGCATTACTAACGGTCCTCACAATATAATAACTTCTGCCTCTCTGGCGGACGGAATTAAAGACATTCACATTCAATCTAACTTTATGGTCAATTTAGTGCTTTTACACAAAGGTCTATCGATAGTTTCAGTTAAACTTTAGTTTGATTTTTCTCTTGAAGATAATACCAGCTACCTGAGAGACAATTTCACATTGAAGAGGACATTATATGACCATATAACATGCCTCGAATTAGAAGCTGTCATATATCGACTGGAAAAAGGATCGCTATTATCTTCAGTGATGGTATATATGCATGAAACTTTAGGGAAAATTGTTTTACGGATGGGGCATCATTTAACTCCCATATGCAGGTGATACTTGCATACTCTGGTTTGGGCACCACGAGGCGGTGTAATGGTTAGCAAGCTTGTCTCGGTAAAACAATTACCACTGAGTTGTGAGTTCGATCCTTATTGCCACATACTTTTGTCCTTGTGCCACATCTAAGCTACTCTTGGAAAATCACAAGGCACCTCGAAGGGGTGTAATGGTTAGCAAGCTTGTCTCGCTAGAACAATTACGACTGAGTATTGAGCTTGATCCTCACGAGGTGCCTCATTCTTTCCACCTTGTGCTCTATCTGAGCTACGCTTGGAAAATCGTTACTTGCATACTCTGGTTTTATTTGGAACAGGTGTATTTACTGAGAGGTGGTGTGGACTTAATGAGGACTTACCTCCTTCCTTTTGTGTTACGACATATTTTTTTCAGCTGACAGCCTCTTCCTTACGGCCACAACGTCGCAAGTCTATCGATATTCTGTCGTTACTTCCCTGCCAAATGTTCAGAAGATTGTTGGATTTTTGCGGTACAGAATCCCGCGGGGATACTTCATCCGAACAGTGAAATCGTCATTTATCTTCCATAAGCGCGAAATAGTCAATTTCTAATTCCTCTTCTTATGTTCATATCACGCACCTCCTTCACTGGCACTCTATCAGGAGAGGCTCTTGGGTCTTTAATTGGGTGAACGTTAGAATCTTAAAAAAAATGTTGTTTCTGGGATCTATTTTTGTCTCAAATTCTCACCAAGGATGTTGCCGTTTAACAAGCTTGCAGGAAGAAATCACACTGATACGTGAATTCGCCTGGTTCGCACTCCTTCACCATCTATTGAGCAGAAGTAGAGCTTTAACTCTTCTTTCCAGGATAGGATTCGATTTCCGGTTTACACACACACACACACACAGGCACATACACACACGAACACATCCCACACACACATACACACATATTTTTTATATTTTATATGTATGTTTTTTTATGTCAACGAACACTCGTTGCCCCTTTTGTAATACCAACGAATACTCGTTGTCACTTTCGTAATGCTCGTTGTAGTAGAGACTTTGTAATCGCAGATACAACTATAGTACGCCGTTGAACAATACTGGTGTCAGACGCCTTTATCATTCGCCCTAATAGTACTTGTTCGATAATACTCGATCGAATTCGTATAGTGATCTGAATAGAGAAATCGTATAGGGAATAGAGTAGATACTGGCGGTCCGTATAGTAATAGAGGATAGACTAGAAATGGTGATCGTTTAAACGTCACGCTACTTTATTCTTACGCGTTTCCTCTATGGTCACGTGATCTACTTAATTCATTGATTCGATCTATGTTCAAACTCAAGTGTGGGTAGCCATACTTTATTCTCATATAACAATATGTGTTTATTTCGTACATATTATTCATATCTCTATATTTATGCACCCAATCACACATTTTATATGTATAAACAATATGATAAAGTTGAAACATGAACAATAAATTAATCGGATAAGTATGAAAAAAACAAAAAAACAAAAAAACTAAAATGGCGCATTTAAGTGTAATTTAAAGAGAAAAAAATAAGACAAAATGATGATAGCGTCGAAGAAGGCGTCACTTAAGCGATAAAAATCTTAACCCAAAAATTACTTCCGTCAAATCAAAAAAAAAAAGAAAATAGATAAAATAAATAAATAATTTCAAAATTTAGATCGAAAGCGACTGAGAAGAGAAATAATCAAAAAGAGGAGATAAAAGTCGAATCGAATCGAATAAGAATAAAAATAACAGAGATACAAAAGCAACAAATGCTATCGAAAAACTAAAAATGACACACACACACAAACACACACATATATACACACACACACACACACACACACACATATATATATATATATATATGAAAAATATATAGATAGATACAAAAGCATCAAATGCTGACGAAAACTAAGACTAACAACACACACACACACACACACACACACACACACACACACACACACACACATATATATATATATATATATATATATATATATATATATATATATGTTATTCTTATATGTAATAAATAGAAATCCACCATACATGTATATGTGCCACGTGTTTCTCCTTATTTGTGTTTATATATATATATATATATATATATATATATATATATATATATGTGTGTGTGTGTGTGTGTGTGTGTGTGTGTGTGTGTGTGTGTGTGTGTGGTATATACATTCAATGCGATACGAAAAATTAATCGATTTATTTTTAATCCGATATTTTTATTCCTTCAAACGTTATTTTTGTGGATACAAATATAACAAATATTTTACTTGGAGCCGTAATACAAACCGTTTAAATTAAAAGAAGCGTGTGTATTTCAAATACGAGTATACACTATAAGCAACGTTTGAAGTAACAAACGCATATGAATCTACACAGACACACACACACACCCATATATATATATATATATATATATATATATATATATAGTAGTATTTTGTAGTGATTTTATAACATATTTATGTTATAATATTTTTTTTTAAATAAATAATTATATATATATACATATATATCACGGAGTAATGACTGCTGGCAGTTATAAAACAGTGTTCAATATAAAATAGAAAGATTATGCTACTAATAAATAATGATGTTTTCCTCCTCTGAGTTTCATGCATGTACCAATCGTCGGGCACACATTTTCTGCCTGATGATTGTCACGTACATGAAAATAACGAACTATGAGTTGTACTAAATAGTCAGGAGCAAAAACACACACACACACACACACACATATATATATATATGTGTGTGTGTGTGTGGTGTGTGTGTGGTGCGTGTTTTCTCAAAGTCTGTTATTTTATAATTTAACATTTATCATTGAATTTCCAGCCGAATTACATTAAAAAAATATACGACTTGTTAATTGTATGTCAGTGATATCATCATATTAATAAATTTAATATGTTGAAAGCTTTGTCGTTTTTTTATTGTTCTGTCTATCAGGACTCCATTTTTTTTCCACCACTTGCGAAAACCTCCCCATTTATTAATTGCTAATTGCATGTGATGTAAGTAATATTGTATCATATATAACAATTATGAGAATTACAAATAGAAATAAAAGTGAAAATGCCTAATTAAAATGAAATTGTTAATATTGGCACCTCATCACTTTTTAAAATGAACTGCATTTAAAAGGCACCCAACGGATTTATGGGTGATTTCTGTATATATATATATATATATATATATATATATATATATATATATATATATATATATATATATAATAGTTAGTAACAGTTACCATGCAGTATTGATTTCTTTTTGGACACCGATTATTTCTCTAAACGTTCAATCTTCTCAACAATATTAAGTACGCTTCGTCTATTCTTTTCTTTCCTCTCACTCTCTTTTTCTCACACACACACACAAAATATATATATATATATATATATATATATATATATATATATATATATATATATATATATACTATCTATGAGTTCAAATACTCTTTAAGAAATTGTGTTCTTAGATAAACGGAATTCATAAATAATTACATCGGACACATGATTACATGCCTATCCAGACGTCTTAAGTTACACCTATCTGATCCCAGCTCTATTAGAACCCATTTAAAACACACACAAAATTACCAGACTCCATCCGAAACATATTAGTAGAAAATACAAACTTGATAACCTCATCCACATGTAAAAAAAAAAAGCTCAAAAATAATGGAAGCCTTAATAATAAAAAAGAAAAGGCCAACACTTAATAATATTAATTACGAACACAGTATCAATGTGCTAACTGTATTCAGAAAACAAAACATCTCTATAGCACTAAAAACATACACACAATGCACACACTCAATTAAACCGAAAACTTAGCTTGATAATGGCTAAAAGTATTGCCGAAAGCGCTCAAATTTCTAGAACATTTGGACCGTCTCTATACACTCTGTGCCCAAAAAGAAAACACTTGTTCGAACACAAGAAAAATGAAATAAAAACCTTAACCATAGTACCTTGTCTTTCGTTTTTAAAGAAATGTGGATGAATGAAGGATTGTGCCTAAATACACATTATATATATATATATATATATATATATATATATATATATATATATATATATATATGTGTGTGCGTGTATGTGTGCTTGTGCTTGTGTGTGTGTTTGTGCGTGTGTGTGTGTTTAAGCTTGTGTGTGTCTTAGTGTGTATCGGTGTGTGTATATATGTATGTGTATATACGCATGTGTGTATATTCATGTATATATACGTACGTAAATAGAGAAAAGTTTCAATTTGTATCTTACCCGCGGGAGAAAGGAACAGTGAATTGAAAAAGAGGCGAGAGACTGGGAAAAAAATAAATAGAAAGTGTGTGTCTGTGGGGGGGGAGAGAGAGAGAGAGAGAGAGAGAGAGGGACGACTAGAGGGAGAGATAGAGAGATGATTACTCTTTTCGAATTCAGCCAAATCTTGAGTGTAATTTTTGGTCTGAATCAAAAATTGATGATGCCGTTAAGATTACTAAGTTGAATAAGAGATTTAAAAAAAAAAGAAAAGAAAAAGAAGACATTCCAATGTCTGGAACGCTGCTATTTGGCTTTCTTCCGAGAAAAAGGACGGAACTATTTCTTATGGCAATGATCCGGCCCATTTTTTTTAATTAATAATGTTTCGGGTACTCGAATGAAAAAAAGTCTCTTTGAATCACGCGTTATTAAAAAAAAAAAAAAAAAATAGAAGCAGAAAGGAATTTGGGAGTTGAAGTTTTTGTAGCGGTGGTGCTGGAGGGGGGGAACTATCTTTCGAAGAATGAGGTTCTCTAATTATTGACCTTTCAATTTATTTCTTTGGCAAAGATCAAACAATAGGAGCTTACTGTTCCACAGAAGAAGAATACATGGAGAGATTTATCGTGTCGATGAATTAAGAATTAATTAGTAAAATCGCAGACTTTCTTTATTCCAACCTTCATCTATCATTCTCTTTATATATCTCTCTCTTTTTACACTAGTCTTTCCCAGTCTGTCACTTTTCCCCAGAGAGAGTGAGGGAGGTAGAGACAAAGTAAAAAAGACAGAGTGAGTGAAAGAACGAGGTAGAGACAAAGAAAGAAAGAAAGAAAGAAAGAGAGAGAAAGAGAGAGGAGAGAAAGAGAGAGGAGAGAAAGAGAGGCTGATATTAATCACAGCCCAGCTGAAGGTTAATTGGAAGAGCCCAGAAGATGAAACAGTGGGTTACAAGAATCTTTCCTTTTCTTTCCATATATATATATATATATATATATATATATAGAAAAAATATATATATATGGAATATATATATATATATATATAATGGAAAAAGGAAAGACATATATATATATATATATATATATATATATATATATATATATATATATATGGAAAGAAAAGGAAAGACATATATATATATATATATATATATATATATATATATATTTCTTTTCCATATATATATATATATATATATATATATATATATATATATATATGGAAAAAAATATATATATATGGAAAAATATATATATATATATATGGGAAGAAAAGGAAATATATATATATATATATATATATATATATATATATGGAAAGAAAAGGAAAGATATATATATATATATATATATATATATATATATATATATATATATATATATATATATATATATATATATATATATCTTTTCTTTCCAAATATATATATATATGTATATATACATATATATATGTAAAGGGTTTGTTCAGCACCCACAGGGTCAACCTGTGGTTTATACTGCAACTATACTGAGCAGATCTTCTGGGAGAGAGCGTCTTATCTAGAATGATCAACAATCTGTACAAGGCCAACACATTCAAAGCCTCGGTCACTTTGCAAAAAACATAGGGTCTTCTTGCAGCACCCCATTGAGCCAAGGTAGCACTATCTCCTCAAGACTCTTATATAGGTCACCGAACTGAGTTTGCGGCCCTAACCAACAAATTCGAGAATTCTTTTCTTAGAATGATCCGAGTGAGTTTTCTGAGCAGCCGCAACTTCGTAATCACAATTAGACTCATCGAACTCTTATCGAATCATCTGCACTATCACACAGATTGACACTAAAACAATCTGAAATATTCAAGCAGAACAACATGCCCTTTCCAAAGTTGTGGTGGTGTGAATTGCGTTCTTAGTGCCCTTTTTCTCACGGAAGGTGACCAATTGACCTTACTATACAACGCAGTTGACATAACCAATTCTGGTGATAGTAAGTGCTACACGTTATGAGGTAGCTATCATACGACCTCAGGGTGACATCGCCTTTCTGCATATTACATATTCGCAATTTACAGCAACAATGTGGCAGCGAATTGCTAATGTGTATACGCTTTTGGTAAGGAAAATCATATTACACCCTGCAGTTCGGTATGTCCACTCCTTATGATGGCTATTATCGTTGCTGTGACGTCACAGACAGATGCACAGAAAACTAAGGCTGTTACAAGAAGCTACCTCATCCCCACTGTTGCACTGTACGCACAGATAACATAGTGTTTTAATTCTGGTTGACTTCTGCTAATCAATACCTTGCTTTTCGGAGATATGCATATATATAAGTTGGCGCACGTTTGCATATATGTGTTTAGGCAAACGTTTCAAATGTATGACTTTGAAAAACTACGTATTCAGCACTCAGAATAAAGCGGTTTTTCAAACTTTAATCACTCTTATATATATATGTATATATATATAATATATATATATATGTATATGCACACACATAAATATATATGAAAAACATACATACATATATATATATATATATATATATATATATATATATATATATATATATATATATATATATAAACAAAGACATAGGTGTGTTCATATATATGTCACATGCATATACATATATATACCTTCATACGTATGTATATATCTGCGTTGTCTATATATATATATATATATATATATATATATATATATATATATATATATATGACAACGCACAATTATATATATATTAATATATATAAATATACATTTGCGAATATGTATATATATATATATATATATATATATATATGGAAATAGTGTGCTGTTTTCATATATATATATATATATATATATATATATATATATATATATATATGTACAACGCACACTTACACACACATATAATATACATATATGAATATACATATGCGAATATGGGTTTGTAAATTTTAATTATTGGCTTTCAAATTTCGCGATTGATTTATCGCTCGTCTCTCTTATGTTGTATGTCTTTGTTTGTTTTATTGATTTTGCCGCGTTATTAAATTCTTTCCTTTGTGGAAATAAGCATGCACCGCAAAATCCCACAGATCAAAATGAAAAACAAAACAAAACAAAACAAAAACAAAAAAAAAAAACAACAAACAAACAAAAAACACGCAATTGTAACTTTAAAAAAAATCTTTGGTTATTCATTCCTAATTTGAAATACGACTGTGAGATGAAACTTCAGATAAATCTCCCTTTTTTCCTCTCTCTCTCTCTCTCTCTCTCTCTCTCTCTTTCTCTCTCTACCATGTCTTTTATTCAGGGTGTCACCAATCATGGCTCTTCACAACTTCCTTATCTTTTTTTTGTTCTCAGTAATACTTAATCCTTTAAGATTTCACATTGTATTTGTTCTGTTTCTTCCTCATTGTATATGACTTAATTTTGACAATTTTTAGAAAAAAAACGCTTGAGTACGTCAGCAATTTCAAAATAATTTATTTAATATTTAAATCATCATCATCATTATCATCATCATCATCATCATCATCATCATCATCATCAAAATAACTTTCCTGACCGGGTTTTGTCAAAGTGTCGCTGCGCAAATGAGCACCGGGCCACTCCCCCCTCCACACATGTGTGCTAAAATGCCAGAGACGTATTCACATATGTGCCGCGTGTTTGGGGGCATGCAGACCAGAAAGTTCGCAGTCTCCTACAACTTGGACGCTTCATGGTTCCGGACATATGGCCTTCGGATCTCATTGCAGGAATCCTACACACTGATTGTTGACTACAGTCTGAGAAGATGTCCACCCATTGTTGCGATAACTGTCCTGGCTGCATGCATATCAATAGGACCCTGTCTACTCCATTGTACTTTGATGGCTATCGACTCCACAAGATGGTTCAACCGCCTCTTCATAGACTTTCTTTTAAACCTTGTTGGCTGTCTAGCAACTCTCTTCCCCATGTTAAAACCTGGTGAGGGAACCGGTTAAGTCTCAAATCACCCGACTATACGGCAGAGCATACTAGGGTAATGTTGTGGATTCCGGGTTGAAATCCGGTACCAATAAATAACAAATGCCAGGAATGAATATATGAAAATAATGTATTAACGTAATAATACAAACTGGTAAAGCAGGTTAGCAGTTCCAGGAATACGTGTTAGTAGCAAAATATATATATATATATACAGTCTTTGGTATTGAAGTATCGCTGTATGACTTCTTACTGAGTCTACGTGCTCGCTCACTGTGACTCCTACAACGCTGTTACCTCACCCCTCACTCTTCCGTTTACCTACAACCTTTTACTTTGTCACTCTGGACTCGACTCGACGGTCTTTCTCTCGTCTTACTCTCGTCTCGCTCTTGCAGTAGTATATGTACATACTGGGTGAGTTCATTTGTGGACCCCTCAACAGTTACCTTATAACAGGATCACTTGAAGTGTCTCCCGGTATAATTATAAGCAAGACAGCATAGCACAGAAATGAAAAGAAAATGTGATTATCTACAGTGGGTGGGTGGGTGTATATGGTTGAATAGGCGAGGGCGCTACGTATTTCGGTTGAAACTAAGCTGTTTCACCCAGAGACTCTCTTTACGGAGGGGAAAAGGGACACGTTTTGTCATTACGACATCCTGGGTTTTTAATAGAGGAAGCAGAAGGAGGGTCTATGTATAACGCTTGACACAATCAGGTGGGCGTTAAGACAAGCCAGGTACCGTAGAATAATTCCACAAGGCCGCCCACAATATTTAAGCGGCCTTTCTTACTTCCCATGCGGCTTGTGAGTGTTACATTCCATATGCGTGATTAGGGGTTCTAATATGGTCGACTATCTCTTCGATATCTAGTTTTTACTTGAATTCATTTTTTTTTTAAATTTAAAGTTGATTTTTTTTTTTTTAATATGAATAAGGAAAAGCTTTAAAAGACGGTCTTACTTTTAAAAACTGGCAATGCAAAATAAAAAAAAGAAAGATTTCGTGCAGGTATTCAATCGGGTATCTTCATAAGTGGTGTTTTTACGACACATATTTCGATAGATTATTCGCCAGTATTTCTCAATTGTCCAGGGTGGTCCGAAAGTCATGTCACTACTGCATAATATAATTTTCTGTTTCGCCGCTCTGTAGGGATATTATCAAGAGAGAGTTTCACATGGACGATACCAGAATGCCCACCAGCTGAAGGACCTCTTTCAGAGAGGCTTTGCAACAATCAACAAAGCACACGTTCTTAAAATATAGAGGACATGGCGCCGCGTCATTTTCTGACACGAAAATGATGGTGGCCATACAGACCTTCTCGGTGTGTAACAGCATCAATGAAAGTGAATAAATTGAATCCAGTACGTGTGCTTTAAGTTACTGTATAACTTGTTCTTCTATTGTTCCCATTGCTTTTTGGTAGCGGGTGACAAGCCTTTCGGAACACCCTGTAGTCTATATTTAGGTGTTTTTAACTTTATAACTTTGACCTTTAGAATAGGAACCTATATATTTGAAAACCTCAGTAACAAAGCCTCGAAACAATAACGACCGAATATGGTAATACTTCCAACAAAAATGAAGATATTCATCCAATAATCGGTCTAATTATGAAAAGACATAATCACAAAATTTCAAACAGTAATTATTGCATGTATGAAACTCGGTAAATTGAAAGTCGGTTTCGTTATAAATATATTTATGAATAATTGGCAATCTCTTATCTGTATGTATCTGTGGCTGTAAATGAACGGCGAACTTTATGTGCAAGCTATAATTAAAACCGAAATAGGATCCTGAAAATATTGCTTTTCTAACAGCTGACACCTGTCACTTGCACATTCTTTTCATTGATATTTTTAGTATTATTTTATTGCCTTATCGATATCGATTAATCACCGTGCGAAAAGGACTGACTTTGTCACAATTCTCCTCATTGCATTATTTACATTATTCGGATTATTACAACTCATCTCCGTTGTCATATTCACAATATTTCGGCCGTTGTACACTCCTGCCTTCTTCAGGTGATTAGAAATTCCGCGAGGACACATAGCCCAGTGGATAAATGCGTTGATTACATTCAGTGACTAGTCCCAAAGGGTTGTGAGTTCAATACCAGGTTACAACAGTGGTGAACCAAAAACTTGAAGAGTTTGTGTTAAAGGGGAAATAGATGAGACATCCGGAAGAGGCATGTCACGTGGAACTAGAACAATCTACTCAGGTGGACGAAATAAAGGGTTCGCTTCGAAATTCCAATCACCTGGAGAAGGCCGGAGCGTACAATGGCCAAAATGTTGTGAATATCACAATGAAGATGAGAATAATAGTTTAAGTAATCCCATACCTCATTTCAGAGATATAGAAATATTCTTATTATTGCTCGTACCTATTTAACTAGATATACGTGTGCTGCTTAATCGCTTGAATATTGTTTAAAAAAAACCCCAAAAAACAGGCCGATCTAGCATAATTTGCTCAATGGTACAATGTCTTCTAGAAAAACTTTATTGTGCTTCTATACAGAATCTATTCTACATATCTATATGTCTACCATTCATCCATGCTTAAAATATTGCTGGCAAACTCCTGCTATTTATGAAGAGCTCCTTCATATAAAAAAGAATCAGCAGTATTATCGACCCTGATCTGGCATGTCGACTTTAGTCATTTTCCCACCGTTGTAAGGTTGCCACCCTGTGTCTTTTCTCTAAATACTTTCATGGTGATTGTTTAGATGCGCTCTTCGCTATGGTACCTGGACTGTTTTAGTTTAAGCTCAACGCTAGACTGGCAATGAGGTCTTGTCAATTTATAGTTGAGTCGGCTAGATGTAGCCGTAAGTTCTGTGTTAACAATTTCTTTCTTCACACTTCTCGCCTATGGAACATTCTTTCCGGCTCCATGTTTTCCAGCGAAGTTTAATCGGAACAAATTTAAATGCAATGTCAATCGCTATCTACTATCCTGCTGGTTACTCTTTTTTCTTTCAGCTCATTAACGTTTTTGTGCCTAATTATTCCACGCCCTGTAACCCCTTGCGTTTTAGTGTATGTACTGCCTTGCTGTGGGCCATACTGATTAAAAAAATGTCACCGGACAACGGTAATGCCAAAGAGAGTTAATGTGGGAATTTGTTGGTTGATTTTATTTGACGGCATATCAACACATATATGGGTTATTTAATGCAGAAATCTAAATATCTTGAACAGTTTTATGGATTCAACTATAAATAAAATGTATTGTTAGTCATTTTCCTATAAATATATATTGTTAGTAATTTTGCTTTAAAACCTATTGTTGTCATTTTGCTATAAATAGATTTGTACTATGAAAATGAATTTTTATACTTTCGTAGTGTTTTGTTTTTATTCGGGTGTGTGGCTCACTATTTGCCGATAGTTGGGACTCAGACACGTGCTACCACCCCGGGTCAGGCTTGATGTGGGAACAACAGCAGTTATGAGGCCTTGTTGCCGGGTGTGTTTTTTCATACCTAGGACGAGAAAAGACGAGATCTACATACAGAAAGGGAAACATCGAAAGATAGACATCACAAAAGAAATAAAAGAAGCTTTTGTTCATATATATTACGTCTCTCTATAAGATCCACGAGAGTCATTGTTAAGCCCACGAACATTTTGATGGTTAGATAGTATATCCTTCGTCAGGGCTACGTATGTTTATAACACACATGCCCCGGTCTATCATGGCTCCCCCTTCGTTAACCCTACGCTGGTCAGTAAAGTCGTCGGTCAACTGGTTGTTGGTCGCAGGCCGTTTCGATCCGCAACGTATCTGTTCATGTCATCGTCGGTAATTCGGAGCGCTTCATAGGGTGAAGCCCTATTATGAAAGAAATAAAAATCTTTTCGCAGACGAACTAAAAACAGAAGATTCATCGGGTTAGTTTTAAATTGGTTTATATAGTTCTTGGTACAAAAATCAATCTTTCCGTCTTTAAATTTCCATAGTGACACTTTGCTATTCTAAATCATGGAATGGGTTCAAAGTTTCGAAATCTCCCGGCTACACGTCACGTGGGGTTTTGGTAACACATCGTCCGCCTCTTGCGTCTCTCGCTTACTCACTGATAACATTTGTTGAGTCAGTAACGTGATCTGCTTATATTGAGTCCAGCCCAAGACTGGTGTGGATTCGACTAGTCTAGTGTTTTCGGTAATTACCCAATTTTCTGATTTACTTGCAGGCATTGCCTCGCCTTTATAATTCATACTTTCTCTTATTTATTCCTCGCACCATTACTTTCAAATGGGTGGAGGCAAATTTTCCTCTTTTTTTCCATCTGAGACCACCCCCACGGGGAGGTTTTAACTCTCTTTTTGAGAATTTTAATTTAAACCGAGTGGGCGAAGATGTGTCTTATTTTAATCACTGATTTTCCACAACAGATATTTTTCCCAGCCTTTTGTCGAGTTTGTTCTAGTGTACCTTAACCAGTCATCACGCTCAAGCAACCCTCGGGTTATCATGCGAACAAACCTTACAAGTTGGTTTAAATTTCAATTTCCTTCGGGTTTTTTATATTTCCAAAATTATATTTCAAACGGCCCTTTGGCCTGGCTTACCAATCGTAACTTCCATTGTTGTTGACAGCCATAGAACAAATATTATTTCCCAATTCTCTTTTTAATTCCCACATTTAGCGAATAACGGGGAATATATCGTAGCAAATGCAGGTCGCATTTTTACATTAAATCCTTTAATTTTACCAGTGGCACACAGTTTGAAGTCAATAGATTTTTCTCCAAGCCTGGTTGCCAATCCTTGCTAAAGAGGAAGCGGAGATTAATGCATACCTTTCCCAAGAGTGATTGCAAAGAACTCGACCGGAATTCGAACTTGGATTACCAATTCCGTGTTCCGAGCCTCTAAACCTTACATTACTTTTCGAACATAACATTTAGCTACATTTTCATCACTGAAGTGGGGGATCATGTCTCGTTACAATTTACTGTCTTTTATACCCTGTATTAATCCCTTGCGTCCTAGTGGCTTCCCGCCTTGCTTGTGGTGAAAGCTTAATATATATATATATATATATATATATATACCATTTCTCTTTGTCCTAGTTCTGTCATTCAGTCTCACAAAGACGTTAAGTAGATTATACCTGTTTTTCTGCTTCTCTTTTCTTCTTTCCTGTGAGAGTTAAATGCTCCCAGCCCTCATTCATCAGTATATGCAGAAGTTTCCTTGTAGTTCCTATTCTTCTTACAACTTTCTTATTGCTCACATGTTCTGTCTAAGGTACTCTTCGCAATCGTCGGTAGAACTGTGTATACCAATCGCTTCAAGTCTTTTCATCTGTGGAATTCACTGACTTAGACGCGATCAGATATTACATAGCAGATCAGAAGTATTTTTTTTGTTAGTTTGTAATTTACTTATGTCTTAATATATTGTTTGGTTTCATATATACCAGCAATTATGGAATTTCAAAGTAATTTAGGCTCCTTGAAAGCTTGTTTTATTAAAACCGTAAAACAGAAATTAAAAAAAGAAAAATATCTGATTAATTCCTAAGGAATTATTTTATAACGGAAGAGTAGGAATAACATTAAAAAAAAAAAAATTAATCAGTCTGAGAGAAGATATCTTCCGATATTTATTTTCTCTTTCCAATCAAATTTAAACTGTACTTTAAAGGGGGGAAATATAAATATGATTCGAGATTGATAACAGTAGTGAGCAATGCATCAATTGCCACGCTGCAGAATTGTGAATTTTGAAATAATAATACTTTGAGAAAACAAGTGCTAAGTACCTTGAACTTCATGGGAAATATGTTGAATATACATTTTATGGCTATTCACTTCTTGGTTAAACAGAGAGCTTTCTCGCACCAATCATATATATATATATATATATATATATATATATATATATATATATATATATATATATTAGGTTGGTGCAAAAATAATGACGTAATAATGTCGTTTTTGACGTATTTTTAACGTCAAAAATAATATATTTCAGTGCAGGCAGAAAAATTACATTCTGATCCGAGGAAGAGAATCCGGGATGGACACTTTCGTCAATGGCAGAAGCACCAAATCATAGATAAATAATACCTTACGAGCATGTGGCAACAGGAACCACTTCTCATTCTCCAAGATGTGTAACAACTTTTGCCAACACCTTATTTCCAATTCTTGTATTCTTATCCTAAAGCGTTGCTTAGAGGTTTTCTTTTTTGCAGGTGTAAATGAAGTTGGATGCGGTGAAGAAAAGAAAAGAAAAACACATAACCTTGGATCGTAATTGAAATATTCGTGCAGAATCTCTTAACAAATTAAAAACATAGTCACGATTTTTACCAGCGGTTATGTCTTTCTTTCTCTACGATTCACCGGGCAAAATTTTGGTCCTATTCTTGAGAAATTCACCAAAAATATATAATAGACAAGAACTGGGGACAATTTCTTATTTGTTTTCGTTAAATGATGATTTTTTCATATACTCAAGGGATAAAAAATTGAAACGCCCTGAAGAATAATTGCCTATTTGGACCATAGGAACAAAATATTCATAGTAGTTTGTCGTAGATCGTCAGGTAACATTGTCTTTTGATATCTTCTGATGCAGAAGTAACCATATCTGTGTAGGACAGTGAAGAATACTGAAATAAAATCCGGTACGAGGAAATTTAAAATATAGGCAAGCTTTATGTTACGGAAAAATGTTTGAGAGTATACATACATACATATATATATATTTTAAAGATCTGAATAGATATTATAACATGATTTCGTTGTCAAGCTTTTGAATATTTCTATACTTGGTTTTTGATTGGTTATTCTAGCTTTTGTAACAATGTTTCCCCTAGTATAGGATCGTTAATTAATTTGAAACTTTTAAAACCATTTATTTTATCTTCAACATCATCACTTGATAAGACACCGAGGGTGTTGAAACAAAATGGCTATTTTTGTAGTGATTTTATAGCATACTTAGGTTATAATTTTTTTTATAAATAATTAATTATATATATATATATATATATATATATATATATATATATATATATATGTACCGAGTGTAGCAGCATGGGATAATTCACCTTTCCCCAAAGTGTTTAATATCCAAAAACCACTAGATTAACTGATTTTCTTTTTTCAAGTTTTCAGTAAAGATCTTTAGCCATCTTGAAACAAATTATCGTAAGAATCAATGAAAAACCCTTTGAGTTATTAAGCTAGAAAGAGAACAGGTTAAAATCATTTTGTGCCAGACCCACTAACTGAAAAGTAATGTGAAGAAAAAGATCATTCAGGCCTTCAGTAATGGTACCAACTGGCTTCCATGTTCAAAGTTCATTCAAGAACCACGGAGAAAACTATGAATAGGTTTCAAAAAGAGGGATCAGTAGAGAGGAAAACTGGATCAGGAGTTCACAACAGGAAGAGGGGATCATCTTTTCCATTTAGAGTTAAATACATTTTTATTGACCAATAGTGTTATAAAAAACATTGGAGAATTTCAGTAAATAATCTTTAATCATTTCTAAGCTACAGTGGTTCAAATATTAATCTAACAATTGGACAATTTTGCTGTTACACACGCTATTACGTCTCTCAGTCCATAGGCGTCATTTAAACATACACGGAAAACTGCAACACTTTATCGGTAACATGAACGAGGAAAATGCGATCATAAGAGGCTCTTCCACATATAAAAAAAAAAACGCCTAAAAACACTGGAAGCATTAATAATAATAAAAAAAAGAAACAAGCAGTATTCAATATCATCAACTACGAACACAATGACGACGTGCTGTGTTTGGAAAATAAAAATAAAAAAGTTCCCATCTCTATAGATATACATATAACAATCTACATATTAAGTTACAAATATATATATATAAAAAAATCCTTGATAATGGATAATGAAACAACCGAAAATACTTGGATTTATATAACATTGCTGTTGTCGTTAATCCTCAAGTGATGGAGTTCCTGTTATTTGGTACAGTTCTTGGTGATTCTATAGAGCCAGTCCACATTGTTTAGTGAAGTATGATCATTGCCAAGAACATCAGGCTCCATTCGCTCAAATCCCTTTTTCCCCATTGATCGAAGAGAATAGCTGGAAGCTCTCGGATACATAGAGCATTTGTACAGTAATTTCCCAGTCCCTTGCCGGCCTTCTTTAATGCAACTGTCCAAATGCACACACATACACAAAACATATATATATATATATATATATATATATATATATATATATATATATATATAATAATTATTTTAAAAATATGATTCCTTCGCTACATAAGAGTTCTCATGTTTCAATAACAGAAGCCAAAAAAAAACTTCAATGTAATTATTAAAATTTAATTGAATTTAATTATTGCATTAGGCTCTTTTTTTTTATAGAGCACTGTTTTAGAAATTAAAAACAAAAATACTAAAGAACTTGGATTATTTACCTAACGTGTTCTTACCTATTTTTCTATATATTTGCATATATATATATATATATATATATATATATATATATATATATATATATATAAATGTGTGTGTGTGTGTGTGTGTGTGTGTGTGTTTTGTGTGTGGGTGGACTCTCCCGTCGTGTGAGGGTCAAGCAGCTCAGTTCCTAGGAATCGACAGCCAGAGACCTGGTGTGGTACGTGCCACGAGGTCCCCAAACGAGGCTTTGAATTCAGAGTTGTCCTTCTCGTGCACCAGTTGCTATCCAAGGCTATAGAACCGAGTCTCTCCTGCTATTTACCCAATAGCTGGAGGGAGAAGAAGAGGATTAATACCTTTCCCAAGGCTATTAGCACGTAAGTGAATGAAAATTGATTCGGCTGGAATACGAACTCGGCTCTGCGATTCCTCAATCCGAGCTGCTATCCACTCCACGACCCTTTCTCTCTCGCTCTCTCTTTTATATATATATATATATATATATATATATATATATATATATATATATATATATACGTGTGTGTGTGTGCCTGTGTGTGTGAATAAAAAGAGGCAGCAGGAAAAACTATACTTAGCTGACGCGTTTCGTCTACTGAAGTAATATCAAGGTAACGTAAGTTTTATTATGCTGCATATGTTTGTTTGTATAAACAGAAGCGACGATATCATTGGTTTATGAAGGCTTATAAATGTGAATACGTTCATGAATGGTTATCAGGTGTTTGGAAGCTCAGTTAAAGCATGTAGGGGACACAAAGTGTTCCAATTCAAAGATATCAAGTGAACGAGTAATATTCACGTTTTCCCTTTTGTTTAATGAATGTTGTTTGGACTTTGATTACATTCTTATGGCATGAGATGGATGTTTCTACTGTAAATCTTCAAAGCCTGAAGTGATGGATTTGACCGTTTTCTTTTTGATTTTTCAACCTATTTCTTGTTGTGTATGTTGGCTTGGGAAAGTAAGAATTCTTTAAGGAGAGGTAAGATTGGGGTTAAAAAAACTGCGACAGAGATTGGTATTTTCATAATATTAGATGGCGGCACTCTCGAGAATTTTCCTTCTAAATTACTTTCTCTTTTAATGAGTGTGGCATATTTTAGATCAAAATTGTGGTCGAAATTAATTCTATGTATGTCTAGTACATTTATTAAACTGTTATTTATGAGGTCCATTTTGCGTTCATAGATAAGTTTCTTTTTAAACTTCGGCATGTTTCCCCAATGTAATATGAGGAACAGCTTGGGCAATTTATTTTAAATATTCCTGCTTCTGAACTACTATTATTATGAGTGTTTTTAATTCGGATTATATCCATAATGCATTTGGAAGGGGTTGTGACTATTTAGATGTTTTTCAGATGGGATAAGTTGTTCTGGATTTTATGGAGTTGGTAGGTAGTGTTATGTATCTGTTTTTATTTATTGTGGATAGTGTTTTTATTTTTGTTGTGCTCATATATTTTTGTGCCTTTCTCTTTGCGTTGTGGATGAAGTGATAAGAATACTGGAGGATTTTGAATGTGTTTTCTTTGTATATATATATATATATATATATATGTTATGGGACCTTACCCATAATAACATAATAGACTATTCCATACGTAATAAATACTGCGCCTCAAGAGGAAGCAGAGAGTTCAGTCCGAAGTCGGGCGACCAACTGATCGGCTGAACTCTCTTCCTTCGGGCGGGGAGGAACCCGAACGAGTCTACGCCGAAGGGCGGAGTCTCTTTCGGGAAGGTAAACCGACCCTGAACTCGTTTATACGGGTTCAAAGGGCATATTTTTGGCCAAGCCCAC
>CAHIKZ030000740.1:957500-965000 GCA_903632075.3 Acanthosepion pharaonis
AAAAACAGAAAGATGTCTAAGACACGGGCGTGACTTCTCACGAGACTTCTTCAACTTTAACAATGAGGCGATTATGAGAAAATTAAACGCAATACAATAACAACCAGCAGTATTATAATATGATTATGTCTGAATTGTCATCCATACCTGGGTAAGATTGACGAGAGATTTCCTGCTACCATCTTCCCGATTTGTATCAAGGATTTCCAGGTAATTTGCTTTGTAAGCCCCGCGCTAAGTCTCTAATAAAACTTTTCCTAGATTAGAATTTCGAAACGAACCCTTTATTTCGCCCACCGGGGTAGACTGTTCTAGTTCCACGTGCCGTGCCTCTTAAGGATGCGTCAGTTATTTTCTTTTAACTCAACTCTCCAAGTTTTTTGTTCACTGCTGCTGTTGCCAGGTATTGAAATCGCAACTCTTTGGGTCTGGTCACTGAATCTAAGCAACGCTACTGGGTCATGTGTCCTTGAGACATACGAAATTCCCATCACCTGAAGAAGGCCGGAGTGTACAACGACGGAAACCTTTGTCAATATTGCAATGAAGATGAGATTAACAGTCCGAATAGTGCAAATAATGCAAGTAATCATAAGACCTCATCTCAGAGATCTAGACAGATATTCATATTATTTGCTCGTACGTACTTAGCTAGTTATACGTGTGTTGTTTAATCGCTTGCATATTCTCTAAAAACAGGCCGATCTAGCATAATTTGCTCGATGTTACAATGGCTTCTAGAAAAACTTGATTATGCTTCTCTACAGAATCTATCTTACATATCTATAGGTCTACCATTCGTCCATGCTTAGACTATTGCTGCCAAGCTCATACTATTTATGTAGAGCTCACTGATAAAATTCAAAGAAGAATCAGTAGTGTTATCGCTTCTGACCTAAGTATTCAGCTAACGTATTTTCATTTTACCATATACATTTTGAAGATTTTTTCTTTATTTCACTGATTTTTTCTTCAAACGACTTGGCCTTTCCCCAGTGTGTACATATGGAGCAAATGCTGTGTAACACCCACTTCAGCAGTGCTTATCGCTATTCAGCTGAACACTGTTGTCAATATCATGGCATTTATTCAGGCCAACCGACTTGGTTAGCTTCCTCTCCCCACTTGGTTGCTTGAACTTATTACATTTTCTGTAATTACTTTCCGTCAAACAAGCGCACTTAGCGAAGCGGGAAGCAGAACAGGGTCGGTTAAAATAAAACAGGACTGTACTATAAGACTTCGATAAATGCACTTGGAAACACACCATTCGCTGCAGACCATCGCGACGGATCGAAGTAAGAAATAACATAAAAAGAGAGATTGAATCACATACACGCGAGCCTACATCCCATATATATATATATATATATATATATATATATATATATATATATATATATATATATATATATATATAAAGACAATAAAGACACAATAGGAAAGCGTTTCGTCCAACGTGGACTTCTTCAAGACAAAAACGCAATGAATTTATTAGACAAAGTGACTAGTAACAAAACAAAATGCCCTTAGCAGCTGGAAGGATTTAGAAAATTCTTCTTCCAGTTGCTAAGGACATTTTTTTTTTGTTAATAATAGTTACTTTGTTTTAATAAATTAATTTCGTTTTTGCCTTGAAAAAGTCCATACTGGACGAAACGTATCGGCTAATATTAGTTTTCCTATTGTCTTTTACATTCATAAATATTGTCTTTTTCTACAGGCTAACTATGAGGAACTTTTCATATATATATATAGGTAACTATACTCGTCTAGAAAAACCTTCGA
This sequence comes from Acanthosepion pharaonis, assembly GCA_903632075.3. NCBI lineage: Eukaryota > Metazoa > Mollusca > Cephalopoda > Sepiida > Sepiidae > Acanthosepion > Acanthosepion pharaonis. Next base: position 959,289 of record CAHIKZ030000740.1, read on the forward strand.
ATTTTTGATTTGCCAATAATCAAATCAATCCCGAGGGGAAAAAAAAGGTTTTAAAAAAAGAGAGCTAGAAACATGAAAGTCTGTCGAAAAAAATCGCACAGATACAGGTTCAAAGCCCAAAGAATAAACCCCGACACGAGTAAACAACTAACAAAAGAGCTCAATCCAAGCGTAGAGGAGACCTAGATAAACCTAGTGAGGCAGACAAACCTACACAGGGAAAGACGTTTGTGTGTTTGTCGGGCTGAGAACTTTCAAGCACTTGATGATCGTACACGTTCACACATATATAAATATATATATGCATGTATGTATGGATGGGCAAAAGTTACTGGTAGCGTATATCGATTAAAGAACAAAATGAATAAAGGCATTTGCCTTGAGAAAGTCCCTCAGAGTACGAAACGCGTCGGTTAAGATAGATTTGCCTTTAGTCTTTAATCATATATAGGTATATACATAAGGGCATGAAGATTGTGTTTAAGCATGAAACAGACTGTCACTGCCGGGTGTGTACTTCAGTGTCCACGTTTATATTTGCATACGCTCTATCGGCCGAAATGAAAGCACACGTTGTAAAAACAAATGCTCGTTTCTGGGTTTCCAAAATTTCTTTTGAGAAACGAATTTGGCGGCATTTCAAAGTAGAATACAACTATTATGAATTGGTTTTTCCAACATTCCTAGCCGATGACGGGCAAGTAGCCCTAAATAGTGCTAATAGCGGAATTCAAAATTTAGTTTGATTTCAAAAGTAGTACCCTCAAGGAATCCTAAATTTTCAGAAAATATTGGAAAGGTCATAGCGCCCGAAAGATGGAATTAAAAAACAAAAATGTGAAAATACTCGTCTAAAAACTTGAAGAATAATGACAACCATTTATTTTAAAATAGCAAAAAAAAAAAAAAAAAAAAAAAAAAATTAAAAAATGATGAAAATTTATGTCAAAACGTCTAGATAAAATAAAAACAAACCTCATTTATTCAAGGAATGAATGGCAAGAAATCTTTCGAAAATGAATCTTTTAAGCCAAGCAAATATAGATAAATAAATCGAATCTGTAAAGGGACGTGCAGGTAGTTTAATGGTTCTTTATCTTCTATATGCCCTGTCTTTTCAAAACTTTGCCGATTATAGCTCTCCACAATTTACCGTCCTTTGGAAATTTTAATAAATTTTATTTATTTGTTATCTCTTCTAAACATTGTGCTGCTATCTATTTAGTGAAGTACGCTAGGTAAACTATGCGTTATTTTCCCCTGTCCTTGTTGTCTTCATTCAGTTCTGTGACTGTCAAATTTTCCAAGCTCTCTTTCTTCACTGCTGGAAATTGGCCATTTCCTGATGTTAAGTATAAGTGCCATTTCTGTTTCCATTTTCTATAAAACTTTGTCGTTGTTCGTATGCTTGGTCCATGTTACTCTCAGCATTTTTTCTCTGTAGAACCACATTTCTGTTGCTTAAAGTGTCTTCTTCATTTGTGTGAAGATTGTCCAGAATTTACTGCCATATAAGCAGGCAGCGATATTAAATTTTAACGGTTAACGATTCGAAATGTAAAATCGTCGAACTGAGTTCGAATTCCAAACGAGCAAGTTACGTTCACTTTCATACAAATAGGAAAGTTTTAAAACCATCTTTTCACCAACAGCATCACAGACAGGGTTCTCTTTCCATAATCGTGGAGAATTAAAAAGGAATCGTGATAGCGATGGTCTCCTTTAGATTATCTTTCCTTCGATATACCAATGTCGATATGGTCAAACTGGCTGATAATCTAAAAAATGAATTACACTCTGCTGTTAAACAGGTTCAAGGAATGGTTTGTTAATTTGAACAACTCCCAAACAAAACTTGCTCGCTATTAATCATTTGAGAGAGGCCTTTCTGATTTCAGTCAACATGGCTGATGCTAACCTTCTGCCAGCTGACTCTTTGCGTTTTCTCGGGCTAATGTTTTCTGTTGGCATGAAGTGGAATGATTATCTTAAATCAATTGCTTCGTCTGCTGCTAGGAAAGGTGTTTCCCTGTATCGTGAAAGATATTTGTTCTCTAGAATCTATCTGATATATTTATAAGTCTGCCATTTATCCATGTTTAGAATCTTGCTGCCGCATATGGTCTGGTGCTCCTGCTATATATGTAGAGATACTTGATAGAATCCAAAGAAGAATCTGCAATCATTTTCCACTGCCGTAATGCAGCTTCTCCGTGCCTTTTCTAGAAATACTTTCATGGTAATCATTCTGATGTATTTTCCTGTATTTTTAAATGGTGTTATTTTTTATTCCCTCAGCCACAAACAGATGTACATATGGGAACTAGTTATATTTTCATAGAGACTTTGAGGTATTACGGTAGCTGCAGTAAGAATGGTAAGTAAGAATGTGTTGCTTTGGTGTAAGGAATAATGTAGTATGTTTGGGTCGGTAATCGTGGCTAGCTAATTTTAAGATAACACACACACTGAAGACCAGCCTTCCCCATACCATCCTTTTGGCTTTGTGCCATAATTCTGTATTATAAAATAAATATTACTTTCCTGTATGGTACCTAGAGTCTATGAATTTAAGCTCAGTACTAGTTTCGCAACAAAGTCTCATACATTTAAAGCTGAAATTGCTAGATGTAAACGTAAGCTCTTTGTCAACAGTTTCTTTACTTATGATTCTCGCTTGTGTAAATCTCTTCTGGCTTACTGCAATGCCAATCGTTATCTGCTATCTTCTTGATATCTCTTCTCTTATTGTTCTTGATCATCAACGTTTTTTTTCTCCTTTTCTTTATACTTTCACACGCAGTAACCCCTTGTGTCTTAGTGGCTTTATTACCTTGTATTATCCCTGAGATACTAAAGGGTTAAAGTAAACAAATGTATAAATTATATTCCAGGATTATATTGCTCTTTTTTTCAGAGTATGTCATTTTCGCCGCTTGTCTTACCAACACTTTCTGTCTGTTGTTACTTACAGCAATACTTCTTTCTTTACGACCTCGTTTTGTTCACTTTCATACACATATCAATTACGGTATTTGAGCAGGAAACAACGGACAAATGCCGTCTCTCAGCATGAATTTGAAATAATGCTGAACATAAAATTATTATGCTATTTTTTTTTGCTTTTGATGATATATATATATATATATATATATATATATATATATATATATATATATGTATATATATAGTAGTAGAGCCCGGCGTTGGCCGGGGATGTAACAGTAAGAGATAGATCAAGTATCGACCATCACAAAGACTGAAAATAAAATTGACAAAGATTATTGTTTAAGGTTGACGGACACGCATGTCTCAATTAGTTTTTTTTACGAATTGGTCAAACTCAAACTCAAAAAAAGCATTGTTTTCAATCGTTATGAGTCTACCGATTGAATAGAATTTTATTATAAACAATTGTCTTGTAAATGGAATTTTTAAAGCACTCTGAATGTAAAACTAAAGAAAAAAGTGTGCAAGACAATAAGAAACACTGCCTGTCAAAAAAAAGTGAAGTTTTGTTGAAATCGGTTGAAAAATGTAGGAAATCCGATCCCATATATAAACGAACACACACACACACACACACACACACACACACACACACACACACACACACAAACAACCTGGGTTTTATAATAAGTATAACTCGATATGAGTTGTTCCCCTTTCATTCTGTCGACAGATTCGTGTTTTATCGTGTTTTTAAATTGATTCCGTGCAAAAACAATTGTGTTTTTCTCATTTTTGTCGCTGTCAGAACCATCGCAAGGTAATTTTACGCAGTCCTGTGAAGTTTTGTTGAAATCGGTTGAAAATGTAGGAAATCCGATCCAATATATAAACGTACAGACACACACAAAATAAATGTTTTATAATAAGTATATATATATATATATATATATATATATATATATATATATATATATATAAGCATTACGCCTCGAGCAAGGTGTGAAGCCACTAGGATGCAGGGGGTTGCAGAAGATTTGGACCAAGATCAGATAGGAGTGATAGAAGAAAGGTTGACGAGAAGGATAATAGATAGATCAAGGTAAATGGATATGTCGATTGACATTACATTTGAATAGTTGGAGATTATAGCTCTCAGGGAAACAGTAATTGGAAAGGGTGTTCCACAGGCGAGATGTGCGAGGTATGAAGCTATTGGAGTTGAAGAGACGGCTACATTTAAAAGTTTCTACAGTGTAAGGGTGGGAGCGGGATGCCAGCCTCGTAGGGCGCTTGAATTCATGGAGTCTGGGAACCAGTGAAAGCAGCTCATCGGAGCAATTACCATGAAAGTATTTGTAGAAAAGACAGAGAGAGGCGGTGGCGCGTCTGTGAGAGAGTGATTGTAGGCGAGATGCCAGATCAGGGCCAATTATCTTTTAAATTTATTTAAATACGATTTTATATGTTTTTATTGTTATTTTAGTGTTTTGCCGTTTCTAATATTTTTAATGGCCGACGTAAACTCGAGTAAAACGACCGATGGTGAATTTTATTTTCTTTTTCTTTTAGGCACGTCTTATTAAATAAAATACACACATTTTGTCTGCTTATTTTTAATCTAATCCGTTCATACTCACGAAAAACATTCCGTGTATCGGAATTAAATGGTATGATAAATGTGCTCTAACTGTGAAAATTTTTTTCCAAGGACTTTCGATCTTCTTCCGAGATCATCTTCAGGGGTGCAAGGAGTAACACAAAACTGTGTGTTGTTCAGGAGTGTGAGTAGCAATACAAAACTGTGTTGCTATCTATTGCTGTAATCTCTTTCTTTTGATTTTTAAATGCAACGGCTGACAGTCATGCATAGTTCATTAGAAAGTGAAAAATTATCCTCTTTGGAATTTTGTCTTCTATGTTGTAATGTATATACACATCCATATATATATATATATATATATATATATAACCGTCCTGGGTATGAGGATAAACTACATCCAGCAGCAAAGTCCCTGGTGTTCCCAGGAGGTTCACTGTCACCTGGGGTGGTAGCTCCTGTCAGGGGTCCCAGCTATAGGCAAACAGTTACCCCCGAAACTGGGGACAAAACACCATTAAAGTGTAAAAATATGTTTTAATACCAGAAATACATTTAAAAATTATTACCAGATATACTTTTTTGAAAAAGATATATTACTAACTATTTTTAAAAAAAATAAATATTACTAGTAATACATTTTTAACAAGAAATATTACCAGCAATACCTTTTTGAAGGAAACGTAATACCAGAAATAGATTTTTGACAAAAAAAAATATTACCAGCAATAACATTTTTTTGTCAGCATTAAATAACCAATTGAGGTTGATATACCGTAAAACAAACCAAACCAAACCAAACCAAACCAAACCAAACCAAACCTAACTAAACCAAATATATATATATATATATATATATATATATATATATATATATATATATATATATATATATATATATCATAATAATAATTTAATTTATTCAACTATGATTTTATATGTGTCTATTGTTAGTTTAGTGTTTTGACGTTTCTAATATTTTTAATGGACGATGTAAACTTGAGTAACACAGCTGAAGGCGAGTTTTATTTTGCCATATAATATTAAAGAAAAAACCGACGTATCTTCGAAAAATGACGTAACTCGAAACGACTTAAGACGAGGTATCACTATATATCATTTAGATATTTAACGCTTGGAGTAGATTTTCCAGCTTTCTCAAA
>CAHIKZ030000740.1:970000-990000 GCA_903632075.3 Acanthosepion pharaonis
GATAACAGGTAGAAATTGAAAATTGTAGAGCCGAGTTCGAATTCTTAAGTCGGGTTCTTTACATTCACTTAAGAGATAATACTCTTGAGAATGCTATGAATGCAACTCCCTCAGATGGCGTCCTGGGTATGACGATAAGCTACATCCTATTTTAGGAAAACTGCCCCCAAAACGTGATAAACATCCACAATTGATAAAAAAACAAAAAAAACCCTTTTTATTTTTAATGTTACTTAAGATTTGGCCATCAGTCTACATATTCGCATACTTGTCCATCAAATTAACAATTACATATTTCAAGATGTTTGCTTTTATATATTTTTGCTAAATGGTTTATCTGTGTATCGTCCAGGGTATGACGAAAAAATACATCCGCATCCTGGTCATGACGATAAACTACGTCCGCGTCCTGGGTAAGACGATAAACTACATCCGCGTCCTGGGTATGACGATAAACTACGTCCGTGTCCTGGGTATGATGATAAATCACGTCCGCCTCCTGGGTATGACGATAAACTACGTCCGCCTCCTGGGTATGACTATAAACTACATCCGCATCCTGGGTTTGACGATAAACTACATCCGCTTCCAGGGTAAGACAATAAACTACGTCCAATAGAAAGGCTTCTGTTCAAGAGGCTTTGAGGAGAGTAGAACCACCTCTTGATTGCTGGTGTTCCCAGGTCCACCCTGACCCGTTGTGGTAGCACCTGTTAGGGTCCCAACTATGGAAAAATAGTTAACCTCGAAACTGAGGTAAAAAACATTATAAAAGTGTAAAAATAGGTTTTAATACCAGAAATACTTTGTAACAAATTATTACCAGAAATAATTTTTTGAAGAAAAAAAATATTAGCAGATATACGTTTTTGAAAAAATATTAACAGCTATACATCTTTGAGGAAAAAATATTAACAGAAATAGACAAAACAAAAATATTACCAGGAAAAAAAAGTTGTCGGCATTAAATGACCCATTGAGGTTGATATGCCGTAAAAAAAAAAACACAAAAAAACAAACCAAACTAAACCTCCCTCAGATGTTGGTGAAATGGCATGGCCAGTATAAAAAAAATCATTGTTATTCTTGAAAATTATTAATGCAATATTCAATCGCAAAATAGAATTATTTTTACAATCCAAAATATGTTTAAATTTTAAATAGCCCATAAAGGGCTGATAATCCGTAAAAATCACAACAAATTAATTTCGCTTCCCGGCGCACTTTTTCAAGAGACAACGCCTACTACGTTCACATCTCCACCGAAAAAATAAAGCTAGATTAAAAAAAAAAAAAACTGTGGTAAATTGGCTGCAATTATTTCGCTCTGTTGATACAGTATTTACATTATTCAGATTATTGTCCTCATCTTTGTCGACATATTTATCACAACGTTTCGGCCGCTGATCAGGTGGTTGGAATGTCGAACTGAACCCTTTATTTCGCTCACTGGGGTAGACTGTTCTAGTTCCACGTGCCATGTTTAATGAATGTCAGTTATCAGTTATCTCCTGTTAATTTTCCTCTGAAAGTTCTCCACTGCCTTAAACGAGTATTGAACTCACACTCTTTTGGGTATTATCACTTGATTTAACGCCTTTATCCACTGTACCTTGAGGACATCTGGGTATGAATTTTTGGGTATTATAAACCTAATGTCTTCAGCAACCATTTTTACCAGTGCTCATATTGCAATTTTGCTGTTATCATTGCATGTTTTTACCAGAGCTCATATTGCCGGACCGTACAACGGCAGAAACTTTGTGATAAATATGGCGACAAAAATGAGGACAGTAATCCGAATAATGTAAATAATGTACATAATACCTCCTCTCAGAAATATAGACAAACTCTGTTGATACAGATTTGGGGTCCTTGTAAGAAATTTCAAATAGTCGTCCTTAATCCAGGGATGACATGCAAGAAAACACCTACCTTGTGGTTGATATAGTTAAGTATTTACCGCAGTAGGTTGTCATTTACCCTCTTCGAATTGTGATAAAAGTCAGGAATTTCTTTTGTTGATTTTCAAGGCAATCAACCCACACCCCGACCATTCCCAGTGAAAGATGAAATTAATCTTGTGTTGAATTCAGTGAAGCTTAGTGAATATAAATATTACTGTGAAAGGAAAAGCGAATGGAGTCTCTGCTATGTGCTAATAACTTGCCTCAAGCGTAGAATCAAGACATCTGTATATCACAAAATGGCATTCAGTGGACATTATTTGAATTTTAATTCCAGTCATTCAGACTGAAGAAAGAAAGGAGTCGCCCGTTGCTTACAAAAGCGAGGAAAATTTGTCTATGGCGAGACAGACACGTAGCAAGCAGAGGTGACTAGCATAAAGGACACTTTCCAAAGACACAATGAGCCTGCAACTATAACGGATGAAGCAATCGGTACAACATAGCAGATGAAAACAGAAGACCAACAAAAAACTGGTAATAAACACGCCACCCTATATTATATACATGTACGAAAAGGTTTAAAGAAGAGATACTCATTGTGGTCGATATCAAACTGCAGATGTCGACGGAACTATTTACAAAGCAGAGAAATTATGGGGGTTCATATAAAAAGGTCTATAAATGTCAGGTCAATAATTGTTGGGGCGCACCCACCTTCTGACTGATAATGGACTTATCCCTCTACGATATAAGTCAGTGCTAGAGAGAGTAGTGGGGTAGTGTGAAGGATCAGGTTTCCATTACATACCGTTGGACTGTAGACTTTTGCTATTGTTACTTACTAACCAGCGTTCTTTATTACTAATCACTCTGTTGTTTATTACCTCTTACAAATATACCAGTATTTATCCCTACAACTGTGTTTGTCTTTATTCGAATACACACACGCGGGAACACTCCCAACAACTCAACAATAATTAATTAGTGGGGACTTACGAAAACAACTCATCAGTTTCCAATGATCAGTGTCCAAGCAACCATGAAACACATTTCCATAAATGGAATCAGTCAGTTATGTGCCATGCGTTATACACGTTTAGGCGATCATGTATCTTTCGATAAATGACTGCCGAGGCAGATATTTTTTTCCCACAGTAGGTTGCCATTTCTTTCTGCGGTAGACCAGTTGCCATCCAAGGCTCTAGAATCCGGTGTGTCCTGCTATTTACCCATAGCTGGGGTGGAGAAGAAGACGAACATTCACGATAACGACATATCAATAAATATAAACCATCAGTCAGTCATTTGCCATACGTGATACACGCTTAGACGATCATGTATCTTTCGATACATGACTGACGAGGCAGATTTTTCCCGCAGTAGGTTGCCATTTCTTTCTGCGGTAGACCATTGGACATCCAAGAACCCGGTCTGTCCTGCAATTTACCCATAGCTAGGGGTAGAAGAAGAGGATTCATACCTTTCCCAAGGGTATTAGCACGTAAGTGAATGTAATGGATTCGATAGGAATTTGAACTCGGCTCTCCGATTCCTCAATCGGAGCCGCTATCCATTGCTCCAACTTGCTTCCCTATCAACAAATTAAATAAAGGATTAATGTTTATTATTCATGACATTCTCTTTAATTGATTAATATTATTTCCTTTGATTTCTGTTGTAGACACATTTCCTTTCATGGCCCAATTAAAGGCATAAACCAAACAATGGCCTCATAACATTTTCCACTGATCATTTTAAAAAAAAGCAACCGAACAAAAAGACCTAAGCTCACGTACATTTTAGATAAAGACCTTCGTAGTGTGCAGAGCTGTACTTGCGAGTACATTTTTGTGTGTATCTATAAGCCATAGGCTACCAGGGGTCCCTTCAATGAGCCTATCAGAAGATTTTCCAATCAATCTACAACTGGAATTGTTATTAATGTTAGTGTGTTGTGTTTCTTGCTTTGTATCCTGTTGGGACGGGTCTAAACTATGATCCTTAGGCCCAATAGGAGTATTGTCACTGAATTGACAGCATTGTTCTTTGTATATGGGATGTTCCTAGTAGGGCGATCCTCTGGGCAACTTGTTCATGTTATATGGGACACTGTTACTAAAAGTGTTTATTCATTTTCTAACGAGGCCCAGAGCTCCGATTACTACTACTACTACAGTCTCTTATTATTATTGCTATTATATTTCCTTTCATTTCTGGTGTGTACACATTTCTTTCCGGGTCCCGCACAGGGGCCTTAAGGTTAGAGATGGCATCATTACATTTACCACTGACAATATATATATATATATATATATATATATATATATATTACATAGATAAATCCCTTCGTAAGTTGTAATCTGTACTTAGGAGAACAATTTTTTTGTATTTCATTAAGACATGGGCTTGCAGGAATCCCTTCAATTAGTCTACTGGAATCTTTTCCAACCAATCCGAGGGCTCCAACTACAACATGAATTTTTGGTGTTTCCATTTGCCACATTTTTGATATTTCGATTTTAAGATCCTCGTATTTTGATAGTTTTTTGAAGATCTTCAAAGATACATTGCAGGCTGCAAGTACTGCTATATCAATAAGTGGGCACTTTTTTTGTTCGTGGTCTTTAATAAAAATGTCTGGGCGGTTGGCTTTGATTGTTCTTTCAGTGTGTATTGTGTAGTCCCATAGAATTGTAACAGGTCCTATCTCCGTAACCGGGTCTGGGTGGTGTTCATAACATTTTATTTCAGTTTCCTTCCCGTGCAGATATTGGCCCACACTGTCATGCCGGGTTTTATACTCAGTGGCAATAAGGAGGCACTTTTATTATTATTATTATTATTATTATTATTATTATTATTATTTCCTGTGATTTCTGTTGTATACGCATTCCCTTCCTGGTCCCAATCAGAGACCTACAGTCATAAATAGCGTCGTGACATTTTCCTTTGATCCTATTTGTAAGAAAAACATTATTATTATTATTATTATTATTATTATTATTATTATTATTTAACTACCACGTCTAGTATAGGAGAGAAATAAAAATTGAAAAGGAAAAAACAACGTTAAAATAAATCTTATCAAGTAACAATAAAGAAGGAAAAAGGCAAAGCAATCTATATACTTAAACCATATATTATTATTTTTTATGTACATATCTGGGATTCTATGGGGAATCAATGATTCCATGAAGAAGGACTAAAACCTTTCAGGAATCTTGATTTAGAGAACCTGCTGCCCGTACAACATTCTGCTATACATCAAATGCATGACGGGAAGAGTATTGACAGCATTCAAAAGTGTTTCGAAACTATGCTGATACATCGTCAAATTTAAATCTCTATCGGAAAAAAAAATGACCAAAATATGTACAGCGTTTCCTGCAGTTGTGGCAACGAATACACAGATATGACAAGATGCCTGCATCCGATCTTTTAGAAAGGCACTACAAAATCCCAAGCAAAGAACAAAATAACAAACCTCACATCGCATGAAGACTTCCAACAGCGGCAACAACTAAAATAAACAGATATTGGCTTTCTACACTACCTTAAACAAAATGTTAGGAAGGGAACGCCACACACCACTACTAGAAACAGGAATAACAATTAGTGGATTGACAATTCTATTTTCTCGATAAAACATTTTCAGAGAATGATTTAAGAAAAAAATCAGTCGACAGGAAAGGTCGATCAATGATGGCAGAAAGTTTTCCTATTATCAGAACGTTACCATTAATATATTGAGTAGTTCAGATATTATTAAGGAAAGTTTTATCTTGCTGGAAGAACACACAACGTTCTTTATATTGTAGGAATTTTCTGGGCGTTGATGATATTGCTCAAGCTCTATTCACAAATACTAAAGTGCTATAATTTCTGGGTTCCCGCACCATGATGGCAGACATGTGAAAATGTAAAATCATGAATGGATGCATCCTAGAAAATATCCTTATCTAGCTCTACGTCACACTTGAAAACAATTACATGCGGGAAGACAGACACATTCTTCACTCGACAATATAGGGTGCCATTCGTGACATAGCCGACGGTATTATGGAATATGTCTGGATAGAAGAACACGTGCCCGTAGTCCTATTGCAAGTGCCTGATTACCAGTGACTCCTGTTGAAGATCCTGGGGTCATGTTTTATCTGATCCCTGTTATGGACTCTATTCGGTTTACCACGATAGCCAACTACACGGACTCCATCTTGACGAATGTTTTTACTAGATGACTGACATGAACTTGCAAGAATGCAGGACCACATACCTCTTGTCTAAGAGGCGCAGTATTTCCCAGAATTAAGCCACCCTGCCATCTTGAAAGCACACAATCTGATTAGTTTACCAACCCTTTACATCTTATTTAAAGCCAGGATATATTTTTAGAATGTACAAATTTCTTTTTAAGATAATAATGGTTTAGGGATACAAGTCTTATTAATTAGCTCATAGCTAGGGCAGCATTGATGGATTCATACTATTTCCTATGGTATTTTAAGCGTACATGAATTGATGGATGTATAACATTTACAAGTGTATTTAAAGCGTACGTGCATTGATGAATTCATACCATTTCCAAGGGTATTTAAAGCATAAGTAAATTGATGGATTCATACCATTTCCTGGGGTATTTAAAGCCTAAGTGAATTGATGGACTCATACCATTTCCAAGTGTATTTAAAGCATAAGTAAATTGATGAATTCATACCATTTCCAAGTGTATTTAAAGCATAAGTGAATTGATGAATTCATACCATTTCCAAGTGTATTTAAAGCATAAGTGCATTGATGAATTCATACCATTTCCAAGGGTATTTAAAGCATAAGTGCATTGATGATTTCATACCATTTCCAAGGGTATTTAAAGCTTAAGTAAATTGATGATTTCATACCATTTCCTGGGGTATTCAAAGCATAAGTGCATTGATGAATTCATACCATTTCCAAGGGTATTTAAAGCATAAGTGCATTGATGAATTCATACCATTTCCAAGGGTATTTAAAGCATAAGTAAATTGATGAATTCATACCATTTCCAAGGATATTTAAAGCGTAAGTGAAAACAACGAAACTAACAGGGACTGGAACTCGACTTTCTGATTAACAATTCCAATCCTTTATCCATTACACCACCCGCATATCCAAGCTCACAACACCTGGTATTGCCAACCTGTCACCGATGTAGTTACTAAGCAGGCTCAACGTTGATTAACTGGCATTTAAACGTGATGTGATCGTGACCCTTCCACAACTTGACCTTTTCTAAATTCCTTTTATTGCATAAACCTAGACCGTGTGCGTTTCCGTGACATGGCATCTGCTCGAAGTGGACCTTGTCATTCAATCTTCTATAGTTTAAACACATGTAGTGAAGTGTTGAAAATGTTACTATATCAGCTAAGGACATAAAACCAAAGATCAAATCTTATAAAAATTTTACCGCTTAGAACTCACATATACTCAGTTCAAGATCGGCATCTTCTTTCAGGATATTGCCATTTTATTTTCTGTCCATATACATTACATTGCGATTCTAGTCAAATACGTCCAGTAATTGATAAACACGGAACAACTCTTGTCAATAAATTTTCTCTGGAAAACGAATTCTACTTTATTATGGCTTTAAAAACGGACATATTAAAAGAGTATATATTCATGTAATATATACAAATATATTCAGTGGAAGTGCAGGAAGAAAAAAGATAGGAAAATATTAAACTGTAAAACAGTCAGTTATGTGCCATGGGTGATACATGCTTTGGCGATCATGTATCTTTCGATACATGACTGAAGAGGCAAATTTTCTAGCAGTATGTGGAAATGTCTTTTTGCGGTAGACCAGTTGCCATCCAAGGCTATATAACCCGGCCTGTCCTGCTATTTACCCATAGTTTGTGGGGAAGAAGATACATACCTTTTCCAAGGGTATTAGCACGTAAGGGAATGTAATGGATTCGACTGGAATTCGAACTCAGATCTTCGATTTCTCAATCGGAGCCGCTATCCATTACTCCAACGTGCCTGTAAAGCAGAGAAGCAAAAACACATGACAAAAAAGCATCATGTTATATTTTTTGATTCACCACTTTCCGGTGAATAATTTTCTTTTTTCATCCTTGTCTTCGATTTCACATACTTGTATATATTATATTATCTTTTAAAAATGTTCATTATAAAAGCCATAATAAAATTTTATTCCCCTCATAGAATTTTTGACGTTTATTTTATAAACGAGTTCCAAGTACGGATACATCCTCCAGAAAAAAAAAAACTATCCTTTAGAAACAAAATAACAAATAACTTTAACTTGAGATACCATTACATGACTAGATGTCTACTAAAATTAGATTAGCAAAATACCGACGTTGTATGCAAGGTGCGAATTTCAAAGAAATAGCAATGTATTGATGCAGCGAGTAAACAAAAAGTATATAAGAAACTTACTCTTGGCAAGAGCCATTTTAGCGGAGCACGTTGTGTTTGTTGATTTATTAGGTGTATCTTAAAATTAGCAGAAGATCGACAGTACAAAACGAATAAAACTGGTAAAAAATGGTTACTGAGTAATAAGTATATAAATCCCCCAAAATCATATACTGATGTCCTCAAGGACACATGACCCAGTGGATAAAAACGTTGGTTGGATCCAATGATTTGATCCAGAGAATTGTGAGTACAATCCCTGAACAAAAAAATTGGAGTGTTGACTTAAAAAGATATAACTGAAAGATCCGGAAGAAGCATGGCACTAAAACAATCTACGATGAAATAAAGAGTTCAGTCCCCTGAAGAAAGCCGGAGCGTACAAAGGCCGAAACGTAAAAGAATAAGTGAATATGGCAATAAAGATGAAGACAACGCTCCGAACAATATGAATAAATACAATACCCCGTCGCAAAAAAATATAGACAGATACAAAATGAATGAATATTAATTTAGAATGGTAGTCACGGTAAATGTCTATCTCAGAGTATCAACATTATCACAAGTGCCATGGTCTTAGGGTCTGAAACTGAACACCTGGCTATCACCAGTGCCATGGTCTTAGGGTCAGAATCTGAATACCTACCCATCACCAGTGCCATGGTCTTAAAGTCTGAAGCTGAACACCTGACCAACACCAGTGCCATAGTCTTAGGATTTGAAGCTGAACACCTGGCTATCACCAGTGCCATAGTCTTAGGATTTGAAGCTGAACACCTGACCAACACCAGTGCCATGGTCTTAAAGTCTGAAGCTGAACACCTGGCCATCAACAGTGCCGTGGTCTTAGGATCTGAAGCTGAACACCTGAAACATAAAACCCGAGAATATAGTGTCTTGGACAAATAACCCATCCTTCTGCAGGTTAGACTCGAAGGCTCGCCTTGTCATGAACACGTTGATCTCTTCAACGTGGACGTTGATTTCAGTGTCCATTCACCTAGTGTTGCCATGTCATCACCTGTTGCGCCAAGTCTAACCCATTGTACTCCATGGACGTTAAACCTAGAAGCCTTTGGGTGAGCTAAGTTTTTTTTTAATTTATCCGGCTGTGTGTCTAGCCACTCTCCACATCCGATAATCCAAATGGGGGAATCGTTTTAGTTCCGATGACAATCAGGTCCTTTTACCAGTAGCACTGGTAAAGGGACCTGGCAGAAACGGACTGAACACGGAAGTTATTTACAGTGTCCGATATTCAGTGAGAATGTAACGGGCGTTTCTGAGTTGTTATAATTCTTTAGTGGGTGTCCTGAAATACTTATTCCCGGTAGCCACGCTTTTAACTACTAGGCGATCTCTATGTTTCTATTGTTGTCTTGGTTTATTTTGCTTGTCTTGTTTTTACGAAATGTCCACTTAGTTCAATACTCAAGAACTACTCAGTAAAGACGTTTACTGAATGAGTTTTTTTTTCTTGGAAGTAGTAAAGCCAGAAGATGAGGATATGTATGATACATAATGTTTGATCTTAGACTAGAAGATAAATACTGAATAATATATAAAATAGCAAATAAAACATCTTATACACAAATACACCGCCTTATCTTTTAACTACGACAGATGAAAACGGAACAGACAGTAACTTGGGGTAAAACGATTTGATCAAATGATTGCCGGGTGAAAAGTCTTCAAAAGTTTAATGAAAACCCTGATAGAGAATATACTAAAAATAATTTTGACTAATGATGGTCGGTAAACATTTTGTTTAAAAGAAGGTCGAGAAACAAGTTGTACTTGTATAACAGATGGATAGCTGCAAATAGTAAATGGAAATAATTTTTTTTTTGATAAAATGTAGGTCGAATTAAAAAGAAAGTTAAAGGTCAATCTTTGCAATTCAATTAAATAAGTGTATAAAGAAAAAATTTAAAAAATGACTAAACTCGAAAAACAAAATCATTTCCAAAGTAAAAACTAATTTTATTAGTCTATACACACATACAGAGAAAAAAAAAACAACAATAAAAAACGAAAGTATAGAATAATGGAATCTTGGTTATTTTCATATGATCCTTAATGATTGAATTAGTAAAATCAATTTTGCAGGTCTGGTTTAAGACATTGGCAGGTGTCGTTCAGTAGTAGGACATGGCGGAGGCGATCAGAAGTGGGGTGGGTAGAAATAAGAGTGAAAAATGCTGAAACATTTCTCTCAGGAGGTTGTTACAAACTTTCACTATATATAGATAGAAATCGGATCTTACATCTCGGTGACATCAAGAGTCATTATCCGATTCATATATATATATATATATATATATATATATATATGAATCAGATAATGACTCTTGATATATATATATATATATATATATATGAATCGGATAATGACTCTTGATATATATATATATATATATATATATAAATCAGATAATGACTCTTGATATATATATATATATATATATTGATGTCACCGATATATATATATATATATATATATATATATATATATATATATATATATTGCATGAAACGCAGTTATACCAAACGACGAGGAACAAAATGTATACTTTTTTATTATTACTATTGTAATATATATATATATATATATATATATATATATATATATATTATTTTTTTTTTTCATTCCTAATCGAATAAATCGTCGTTCACTAGCCAGTAATTTACAATCAACTGATGAGATGCGTTGATACGTATCGAAACACGATTGCAATTGCGTAGCGATTTTCATATGTTTTTCGATGTAATATCCTAAAATAAAGAATATTGCTCTACTTTGTATTGAACCCTCTTTTAAATTAAACGTTCTGAACATAACACACACACATTGTCTAAATTACGCAAAAATGAAAATAGCACTGACATCTCATTTTAACAGATATATTCACCAAAATTGCACAAAAATATGTTGAAATACTAAAGACTAAATTTATTCAATAAAATCGCCATTGACTTCATCCACAGCCTCCAGATGACTTTGGAATCTCCTACAAATCTTCTGGACGGTCTCCTTGTTTAAGTTAATGAATGCTACCATAATCCTTGCCTTCAGTTCATCTTTGGTGTTACAAGGAATTTTGTTAGTCTCTTACTCAATTGCGACCCACACATAATAATCAAGGTGGTGCAGTCTGGGGTGTTCGGGGGCCAGATATAAGAGGTGATGTGATCGCAGCTATGATTGTCTTCTCCTGGTTGTGTGGCAGGGTGCAGAGCCCGATTGCCAGACATAGTTTCTTCCAGCAACCATCCTCTTGGCCCAGGGCAGCACTACATCCTCAAGGCACATAATGTAGGCCTCCTTCTTGACTTTGGACGATGAATGAAGGCATAACTTCGCCATCACAAATGAACACACCAAAAACGTTCGTAGTCACAATTATATTCATACAGCTCTTTCTGAATCCTCTTAACTCTCCTCAGAATAAATCCCAAACGGTCTGAAATATTCGTATTGGAGCTTCCAGTGCGAATGCCAAGCAATACAGCATGTCGTTTCCAAATGTCTGGCGGAGTAAATTGAGTCATGGTGCTCTTTTTTTCTCACAGACGGCGCCCAACTGACCCTACTATACTGTGCCGTTGACAAAATCAAAACAAAGCGATGCGCATGCACGAAATTACAAATATAAAACTGTGATAATTTTCCATCGCACTATATATATATATATATATATATATATATATATATATATATATATATTAGGAAACGGACAGAGTTCTACAATTATTTATAATTATTAAAATAATTAGAATTGGCGGATTTTGTCCATTTCATAATATGTGACGCCATTTCTTTACATTTGGATACGCATCAAGCAGATATGAATGTACGTGAGAAAATCATGAAAAAGTGTAGTTTAAAAACAGTAAAATCGACCTTGATAACCGAAACGCTCCTCTGTGGCGAAATTGGTAAAGGCACGTCAGACTATATGACGGTTCCGTATAGGATACAGGTTCGATTCCTGTCGGAGGACGCATATTTTCTATAAAAATTTCTGGAACATTCAGGCCGGTAAATGTTGTTAATACTGTTTATTATAAAACAGAATATTTACTTAAATATTTGTATCTTTAAAAAAGAATGCATAAACAAATATATATATATGAACCTAATATAAGGATGGTGTTAATAAAACAGTGCCCAATGTAATATAAGAGAGCTACAAAACTCTGAGTCGTGCTACCGGTGAAGAATAATATATTTATTACTAGTATGTAGTATATACTAGTATATATTTGACGGATATTCAAAAATTCTAAATTTAAGAGGACTCATAAAAGTTCGGCTAGTTAACTGAAAAGATTTACTTGTTAGATCTTAAATTGCGTCATATAGCAACTTTGAAAGGAACATTTTTTTAAATTTAGAGACGCGCCAAAAAAGTTTAACTGAAAGCACAAATGAAATATATCTTTTCCTTACCTGATTTTCTCCGCAATAGCCCCTAGCAGTCATAAGTGCAAAACGAAAGACACCATCCAATGCTGATCCGCATTTATTGTTCACGATAGGAGAGTCTACTATATATATATATATATATATATATATATATATATATATATATATATATGTAGAGGGGAGTATTTAGGCAGAAATCCCACTTTTATTCAAGTTTCATTAAGTACGACTGGCAAGGTATTGCGATTAAGTCTTTTTTATATAATTTTTTCTTGTGTTCAAATAAATGCTTTCTTTTCTGGACGCAGAGTTTGTAAAAATTGTACAAATGTTCTGCATGTCCGAGCGCTTTTGGATATTCTTTTAACCATTACCAAAGAAGATTTTTATTTTTGACTGAATGCATGGATTCCTTTTGTGTCTATCTAGAGTTATAGGAATGTTTATTTTATTATTTCCCAAACAAGGTCAGCACATTGTGGCCGTGTTCATAGTTAATATTATCGAGTGTTAAATTTTTATTATTCAGTCAGTCATGCGCCATGCACGCTCAGGCGATCATGTATCTTTCGATCCCTGACTGACGAGGCAGATTTTTTTCCCGCATTTCTTTCTAGACAATTTGTCATCCAAGGCTATAGAATCCGTTCTGTCGTGCTCTTTAGCTTGGGGCGTGGGAGAAGAGGAGGATTCATACCTCTCCCAACGGTATTCGTACGCGAATGAATGTAATGGATTCGACTGGAATTCGAACTCGGCTCTCTTGATTCCTCAATCCGAGTCGCTATCCTTTACTCCAGCTTTTATTATTAGTGCTTCTATTTCATTTAGGCTTTTCTACATGTGGCTGAGGCTTATGCTTTTATTTTCTGAAACTGATTTATTTGATTACATAAGGTATTTTCTCTATGAATTACAAATGTCATTTTTTTTTAAATTCGTTGCATTTTAACATTCCGAAACCGAAACAGAAGCGCAATATTAAAAAAAAAAATTTCCATCTTCAATATTAGAATTAAAAAAAAAAAAAAAAAAAAACGAAAAAAACAAAACAAAAAACAACAGGAATTTTCCAATATTTCTGTTATGACGTTGATCTGGGGTTAGTAGAGACAAACGCCAAATAACACGTAACAATAAAAAGGGTTTTAATAGGCTGGTAAATAGATACAGAAATCGCCTGAGTAGTCAATAACTAGCTCAGCTAAAAACTTCTCTGAGTATTTATCGATCCCCCCACGAGGATTGAATGTGGCACAAGGCCGAGTTTAATGTGGGTTGATCCGAGCCCGTAGGTTCGGCCAAAAATATAGCCCTTGAACCCGCCTAGACGGGTTCAGGACCTGTCTACCTCCCCGGACGAAATCTTGCCCCTCGGCAAAGCTTCGTCCGGGTTCCTCTCTACTAACGCAGAGAGTTCGACAGACGTCGGAAGTCAGCTAAGAACTTCTCTGTCTATCTCTCTTCTGACATGCCACTATTTAAAGTCTTTGTTCGCAGACAAGTTCATCTTCAAGAGGGGTGGTAGGTTTCCGACACAACAATTTCTAATACGCAAACCTAAGATATATGTTAAGGAATACTTAATTAATACAAAGCAAAATAAGAATAAGCTAAAACATTAAGGGGGATTTAGTCCATCAAATATTTTATTTGCCATGAGGAATACATCGGAGAAAGGAATTTAAATAAAAGATCAAAATAGGCGTTGTTTACCAAACAACACATTTACTATATTAGTGTCTTATCGTACTGAACTGACCATAAGTTTGATTGTAAAAGTGATATGTCCCGGAAAGGGATATAGTCGTTCGAAGTAGCAAAGTGGTTGATCGCTACTGTACCCGGGTAGGACAGTCTAGCAGGTAACCCTAATGGACTGGTCCTCGTCGTAGTGGTAGGCAAAAGGCGTAGGCAATAGGCGAAGACTATAGGCGTAGCCAATAGGTGTCCTCTTGTACCTCCACATAAGTCTGTATTTATGGCTGACACCAGCCAATCATATTACTGTGAGGGGGAACCCAGGTGTATACATATTCATTACATCAAAAAGTTAATTAAAAGCTAAAGTAATTTACTAAGACAAAATGTGTATAGAATGTGCTTTTATTATATCCCATAACTAGAAGTAACAGTGTGACAGATCAGGAAAGTGTGGCGGCCATGCCAACGGCTTGCCGCTACCTATCGGACGATTTGAGAAACTTTGATCGAGACAAGCGCGAACAGAACAGGCAAAATGAGGCAGTGCACCATCCTGTTGGAAATACCCTGATCGTCTGATTTGTAGGTTTTTTTTTATCAATGGCAAACTCTTGCAGTATTTGTAAGTAAGCATTTGTAGTCACCGTGGGAGTTGTAAAGAAATATCGGCCAATTACACCCTGTGACTTCTGGTTATGGGTTATGATAAAGGATCGTGTGTATAGCAAAAAAAGTTAGAGACATCGAGGACCTCAAGGACAGAATAAAAGGTGTAATATCAAATATTCCCAGTAAAATGTCTGTCAAGGCACTAAATTGTACTGTTGATCGCTAGTTTTAGTGCATCAATCGGGCTGCTGGACAGATGGAGACTGTTCAGTAAACTCTGAATAAATGATTCCTCTCATACTAGTGTTAACATAATTTTGACTCACCATGTATATATATATATATATATATTTGGTTGGATATATGTGAGTTTGTGACCCTGGGTTTCTGATATTGAGCGCTTTTAATAAGTAATATGCATATAATATATAAAAATTATACATATATATATATATATTTATTTATATTTATATACACTTTTACACACACACACACACACACACACACACACATATATATATATATATATATATATATAAAGAAAGAAAGAACAGTAAGATATATAATTCGGTGTTCTTATAGATATATTTATTTTACAAAATAGTGCTCAATGTAAATTTACAGAGCATTAATATCATAAATAAAAATTCGCTTGAGCATGAAAGGGAACTAATGTCTTTAATTTAATTACAAAAATTAATTTCGGACCTTCCATTTTTTGAAACATGGTTAGAACTGTGTAGCGGAAAAACCATATTTTAAATCAATTTATTTTTATATATATATATATATATATATATATATATATATATATATATATATATATATATATTATAAAAAAGAAACAGTAAGTTATATAATCCTGTAACCTTATTGATATTTTTATTTTTACAAAGCAGTGCTCAATGTAAATTTATAGAGCATAAATATTAGAAATTAACTGATATAAAATATGGCTTCTTCGCTACACAGGAATTACCATGTTTCAAAAATTATATAATTAAATTTGAAGATTTTAGCTTCGGTTTTTGAAACATGGTAACTCCTGTGTAGCGAAGAAACCATATTTTAAATCAGTTAATTTATATATATATATATATATATATATATATATATATATATATATATATATTTTGAAGGAAACAGGAAAATATGTATATTTAATTTTTAATAAGTTTCTGTTGTTGATGGCTTATTTTCTGTATCTTTGTTCTGAATGTGTAAATTTATTTGTAAAGTTCAAAATTTCAAAATGGCTGCAAAGATTATCAATTTTGAAAGATGTTCGATGTAATTCCAAGTTCATATGTTGTTGTTTTGCATCCTTGCGTTTTGAGTTTTGAATGTTTTTTTTGTTTTTTTGCTGTCACACGCGTGGGATGTTATTTCTTTGTCTTTCGAAACTCAATGTCGTGACAATAACCTAGTGTGGACTATAAGATTTGAAATGCATTCATAAAGCCTCGTAGAAAGTAAAACAATTCTTTATCTTCCCTTTGTCATGTCGCGCATTGTTTCAAACAAATTTTTTAATCGTACGATAGTCTTTTGCAAGGAATTTAGTCATTTGTAATGTTTTATGATCACGAAGCATTGGACATTTTTTCATTTATAATCATTGTTTAAAAATGGCGCATAAAAATTGAAGCGATGGCATCAATATGGCTGCCATTTTTATGCAGAATCGCATCTTATTGGACACGACTGCGCATGTCAGTTTCAAACCTTTTACGGAATTACATGCAGTTAATATTTGAAAATTTTACCTGACATAAAATGTTGGAAAGCATTGTAATGATGATATAGATTCTGTATTGGTACGGTTGAATAATGGATAGCGGCTCGGATTGAGGAATCGAAGAGCGGAGTTTGAATTCCAGTCGAAGACGTGCTTATCCCCTTGGGAAAGGTATGAATCCCCTTCTTCTATGGGTAAATAGCAGGACAGACAGGGATTTATAGCCTTGCATGACAACTGGTCTACTGCAGAAAGAAATGACAACCTACTACCGGAAAAAAATCTGCCTCGTCCGTCATGTATCGAAAGGTACATGATATCCTACGCGTATATCACGCATGGTACACAGCTGACTGATTAGCACCCACTGAATTTTAAACACGACATGACAGAATGGACCAATATCTGCAGTGGAAAATCTGCAACTTTAACGGAAAGGAAACTGAAAGAAATTGGTATGAACACCACACTGACCCTGTTACGGAGATTGGACTTGCTACAATTTTATGGTACTACACAATACACACCTACAGAACAATCAAAGCTAATCGCCCAGACGTCATTATTAGAGACCGCAAAAAAATGTACTGATTGATATGCCAGTCCTGCAGACTAATGTATCTTTGAAAATCTTCAAAAAGATTTCAAAATCCAAGGAACTTGAAATCTGAATCTCAGAAACGTGGCATCAACATCAACAATTCCTATTGTAAGTTAAAGCCCTTGGAGTGATTGGAAAAGATTTGAATAGACTCATTGAAGGGAATCCTGGTAGCCCATGCCTTAAAGTAACACAAAAATTTGCCGTCACGAGTACAGCTACACCATTACCTATTTAAAATATTTTTTTCTGTTTTATGGTGCCATTTCTAACTTTAGGTCTGTGGGCGAGACCCACAAAGAAATAAGTACACACCAGAAATAAAAGGCAAATAATAATAATAATAATAATAATAATAATAATAATAATTATTATTATTATTGTCGTGTCTGTTCGAACTATGATATTAAAATCCTGGATACATGGTACAAACATCCGCCGAATGATCTAACAAATGGAGATGGAGTAGCTATATTATGGAATTTCCCCAATCCTCACAGAGGGGTAAATTTATGTAGACACGGACATAATCATAAAAGATTTGAAAAATGTAAGCTGCCAACTTTACGGCTATAAAGAATTGTCCAGTTATTTAACCGATAGCTGTTGGGGAGAAAAGATGGATGCTCAGAATGTTGGTGCAATGGTTAGTGTCTCGAAACGAAATCTGTGACTCGTGTGACTCGGATTCCGATCGATTCCTTTACGCCTCACAAATACCTCCCTGATGGCATCAGCTCTCAACTTGGTATCTATTTTGATGAAGCAACCACTTACCCCTGTCTTGATACTAAGTCTGATCGGCCCGATAAGATCAAACTGGCGGATAATGTCAGAAACGACCTCCAGTCTGTTGTTAATTGGGACAAAGGAAGGGTTGTTAATTTTAACGCCTCCAATACTGAAATCCACTCTCTTAATCCTCTTAGAGGGCTATTTCTGCCTTCCGTCAGCATGGCTGATTCGAACCTCCAAGAGAGTAACTCGATGCTCCTTCTCCGGGTTCTCGGCTGACATGAAATGGAAAGACTATATTGAATCTATTTCTATGTCTTCTGATAAGATAATGATTTCACTGTGTCATTCTAGACAGATTTTTTCTCTCTAGCATCTATCTGTTATATCTATAAGTACATCATTTATCCTTGGAATATAGCTGCCACATATGGTCTAGTGCTCCTGTTATTTATTTAGCGATTCTTGGTTTTATCAAAAGGAGAATCAGCATTATTGTTTATCCTGATCCGTCGTCTCAATTTCATTCACTTTCCCACAAACATAAAGTACCCCCACCCGTAGCTTTTCTATAAATACTTGTTCGGATGAATTCTTCGCTATGGTACATAGATTTTAAGAAATATAAGCTCAGTTTTAGACTGACAACGGGGTCTTACCAATTTACAGTTGATCTGGTTAGATGTAACCGTTAGTTCTATGCTAACAGTTAGATTTCTCACAAATCTCGCTTTTAATCGTCAAAGATTTATATGCAATGTCAATCGCTATCTACTGTCCTCTTGATTAATCTTCTTTTGTCATTGCTCCTTCGTGGTTTTACTATTTTCTAATTCTTCCACGTTCTGCAACCCTTTGTGTCTCAGTGTCTTTTATGTCCTGCGTGGTGTGAAATTGATTTAAAAAATAATCTTGAAAAATATCTATGCGCGTGTGTGTATAGACTATAAGAGATTGTAATAGTCTCTACGTCTGTAGAAATGTCCACTATATAGATGTGGCTAATTAGAAATTTCTATTACTTTTATCTTGACAAATAAAATGTTATAATTTATTCAGGTTCTAAATTGTTTTTATATTTGGGATTATTTTTTAGCTCGAAGCTAAGGATAGTAATTTTGTAATAATACTCTACTTAAAAAATTTCAAAAACCCAATCATTGCCGCCATTTTGCTGCCACCAGTAATTTTTTAAAGATGCTAATGTGTTTGGTAACCAAATTATGTTTCTAATTATTTTTTATGAAAATATTTTTTCAAAGACAAATCTCTCTGAAGGAAAATAATTTGATATGAGAATATTTTCAAATTTCATTTCTTCTTAAGGTATGCATGAGGTAGGGTAGAGTCAGGGAGGATAGTGTCGGTTAGATTATCGATGAAGAAATAGGAATCCGTGGGTTCAGCTTCCGTCCTAGGCTAATGCGTCACTTTCTCAATAAGGTACCCCAGAAAGGAATTAATCTTTTTTGTCTTCTCATCTCCAGGTATAGGTTACATAGCAAGGCAGATTGAAGTTTTAATCCTTGAATGACAACCAGGGCACATAATAATACTAAAAAAAAATTGGATAAGGCAACAAAACATCACTCCATTATGTTCCAAGAAATTCATGGATATACAAACATATTAGGTTGGTGCAGAAATAATGACGTAATAATGTCGTTTTTTGACCTTAAAAAATACGTCAAAAAACGACATTATTACGTCATTATTTTTGCACCAACCTAATAATAAATAAATAGATCTGCGGAGAGCTAGCAACATCTACCGCTCTAAGGGACGTGGCCTTTTTATAAAAACACAGGTATAACATGTATGAAAACGAAATTCACATTTATC
>CAHIKZ030000740.1:992500-1022500 GCA_903632075.3 Acanthosepion pharaonis
GTCTTCAGTGAGAAAAGGAATGATATAACCATACGCCAGATAATATCCTTGGGTCAGAAATATGAAAGATTTTGAGGAATTTTTCTATATTGCTGTCATATATAGTCTGGTGTTCCCACTGTACGTCTCGATGCCTATGACAAAATCCAGAGACGAATATGCAAGATGATAGCTCCTGATTTGTCGTCTAGTCTACAATCGTTATCCCACTGACATGCCATGGCCTCCCTCTGTCTTTTCTACAAATATTTTCACGGCAACTGTTCCGACGAGCTACTTTCGCTGGTTCCTGAACTACATGAATTTAAACGAGCTACCAAGCTGGCATCTCGGCCCCACCCTTTCGCCGTCAAAACGGTTAAATGTAACCGTCTCTTCTACTCAAACAGCTTCTTCCCTCGCACTTCCCGTCTGTGGAACTCCCTTCCGCTTACTTGCTTCCCTGATGACTATAATCTTCAAATATTTAAGTGTAATGTCGATCGACGTCTTCTGACACCCTGATCTTGTTCCCCGTCCTTCTCTGTATCCTTTCCTCAAACACTCCTATTTACTCTTGTTCTCAATCCTCTGTAACCCCTTACGTGCTAGTGGCACTCCTGACTTGCTTGGGGTGAATTGCTTTAAAAGAAAATCAAATAATAATAATAATAATAATAATAACCCAAGAAACAAACAATCCATCGGAATAATCATCTGAAAAAAAAAGAAGAAAAAAATTGCAAAATGTCAGCCAGTTATGTGCCATGCGTGATACACGCTTAGGCGATCATGTACCTTTCGATAAATGACTGACGAGGCAGATTATTTCCCGCAATAGGTTACCATTTCTTTCTGCTGTAGACCAGTTGCCATCCAAAGCTATAGAACCCGGTCTGTCCTGCTATTTACACATATGACAGATACTTAAAGTTAAATAATGTGTTGGCTGTTTCCATTTAGAGGTGCCTTGGTATTATTCCGTTTTAAGGTACTCTGGGTTATTCTTGGGCAATAAGAGGGTAGCTAAGAGATCTGCAGCACAAAATGCCTAATACTCTATCCACAAGAGAAGATGTCGATAAGCTTTATCTCAACAGGAAAATGGAAGAAGTTGATTGGTTGGTATCGAAGATTTTGTCGTTTCTGCGATGAAGGAAATCAAAAATCACGCAAGACGAAACAAGGAAGGGCTATTAACTGCTGACTGAATCTTCATGAAGAACAGAGGAATTAACAGAAATCACAAATAGAATTCACAAAGAAGTCGTCTATATGGACAATTCCGAAGACAAATGGCAAGAATAGCTGATAAATCGAAATGGACAAAGCAATGTAGAAGAAAGCCCCAGGGAATAATTAACTGCTATTAACTGCGGCTTAAAAGCACGCCATAAGAAACAAATGTACAAAGGACATAATAGATAAACAGCAAATGTCGAATGTGTGGAAATAAAGATGAGACAAGGAAAGCACATAATTGGTGAATATAGTAAATGGGTCCAGAAAGAATTCAATAAAAGGCGAGACTGGGTAAGAAAGGTGATCCACTGGGAAGCCTAGGTGAGGAAGAAAGCGTTACAATGCACTTTGGCAAGATTATATTTACATATATAAAACGCAACGTACACACACACGCATACATACATATATATATATATATATATATATATATATATATATGTATGTATGTATGTATGTATGTGTGTATAATATATATGTCTAAAATGTATATGTATAATATATATATATGTGTAAAATAAAAATATATATATATATATATATATATATGTATAATGTATATATATATATGTATGTATGTGCGTATAATATATATGTCTAAAATACATATATATATATATATATATATTTCTAAACATATATGTATAATATATATATATATATATATATATATATATATGTGTGTATATATATATGTCTAAAATATATGCTATGATATATATATATATATATATATATATATATATATATATATATGTGTGTGTGTGTGTGTGTGGGGGAGAGGAGTAGGCACGTTTCTCGAAATGCTCCCAATATAGTGAGTGATAATTGATTTGATTATACTTTGACGTGATATGAAAAAGAATTTTCTGTTAGGTTATTCTTCACAAATAAAATGCCATCATTTATTTACGATTTCAATTATTTTACAGTTCATAGATAATTTTACAAGCCGAATCTATATGGAGAGAACGTTTGTAATAACGGAGTACGTCTACAATTTAAAATTCCTAAACATTGCATCATTTTTTTTTGCGAGGTGGGGCTGTAAAAGTGACGCCATTTAGATCGTATAAACCTGTGATATATACACAGTACTTTTAAGAGTATGAATCATATTAATAATTCCTGGCATCTTGAGGAGAAAAAAAAACTACCCTCATTCCTTTATCTTACGTATCAGGTGAACGATTTCATGAACAACAGCAGATGCAACCGACCAGATACAGAAACAATGGCAAGATAAACCGCTTCATGGCCAATACTCTGCCTGTACCAAACAAGCTGACGTAGACAAAACCCGTACCCTTCAGTGGCTACGTAATGCAGGGTTAAAATTTGAAACAGAAGGTTTTATCCTTGATATACAGGACCAATGTTTTTAAAACTAGAAATTATCAAGCAAACATACTAAAATATTGTGTTAGCCCAAAATGAAGATTCTGTGATAAATATCCAGAAACGATTGATCATCTTGTATCAGGTTGCACGATATTGGCACCCACTGAATATAAAACCCGACATGACAGAGTGGGCAAATATCTGCAATGGAAAATCTGCAACTTCTACGGGAAGGAAACTGAAAAAATTGGTATGAACACCACCCAGACCCGGTTACGGAGATATAACCTGTAACAATTTTATGGGACTACACAATACACACAGACATAACAATCAACGTTAACCGCCCAGACATTGTTATTAGAGACCGCAAACAAAAAAGTGTCCCCTTACAGACTGCAATGTATCTTTGAAGATCTTCAAAAAGCTATCAAAATACAACGACCCTGAAATCGAAATATCAAAAATGTGTTACATGGAAACATCAACTATCCCTGTTGTAGTTGGAGCCCTCGGATTGATTGGAAAAGATTCCAGTAGACTTACTGAAGGGATTCCTGGAAGCCCATGCCTTAAAGAAATACCAAAAAAATTTCCCACGAGTACAGCCCACACCTTCCGAAGGGATTTATCTATGTAAATATGTGTGTGCATGTGTATGTGTCTGTGAGTGTGTTTTTTTTTTAATTGGTCAATGGAAAATATCATGATCCCATTTCTAACCTTAGGTCTCTGGGCGGGACCCGGAAAGAAATGTGTACACACCGGAAATCAAAGGTAATAATAATAATAATAATATCCTCCTATGTGTCATTTTAGGACGTGGGCGATCATAGCTCTCCACAACTTCTTACACTTTATAGCTCTTAGTAGGGTTTGTTATTTTACTCCCCATTTTGATCCTTGGTCTGCCATCCATTTGCATAAGATCGTTACGTGTCTTAACTGCTACTTTTCCCTGGCCCTCTTGCATTCAGTATACCATGCGAGTGTCAAATTTTCCAAATACACTTTCCTCACTGAGTGCTCCAGAAAATTCACTTTCTGGAAATATCTGTTTCTGATTCTAATTAAATCTATCGATTTCTTTCCAATTTCTTTAAAACTTCCTCATTACTCAAATGTTTAGCGAATGGTATTCTCAGCATCTTGCTGTAGAATCACATTTATCTGGCCTCACGTCTCCTCTGCATATGTGGGAAGTTTGTCCAGCATTCACTCCTATATACGAAGATTATATTTCATAAGACCTATAGGGTGATGAAAGGCTAAATCTCTTGACCTTGCCGTAAAACTGAGGAAAATTTAGAAAGTAAATGTGACAGTCGTACTAGTTATTATAGGAGCACTGGGATCCTAAGAAAAAGTCCAGAGAAGGTAGAAATCGGAGAATAATTGATTTGATTTTACGACTTATTTAAAATCAGAAATTTTTTTTTTAGATTGTAAGAAATTTTGGTCGATAATAATGATTTACTAAGACAATCCTACTAATTATCCCATAGCGGGGGGAAGGTGAATTCATACCTTAGCCAAGAGTATTTTCGCGTAAGTAAATATAACGAACCCAACTGGAATTGAACCTTGGCTCTCCCTTACAGCAACTGGTATTCCCAAACGGTTACCCATCTAGGTATTGACAAAGCTCGACGTTGCTTAACGTTGGTGATCGTACGTGAACAGGTGTTTCAACCTGAAGCGGCTGTAAGCCATGAGGTGGAGAAATGAGACCATTAAGAATGAAAAGAACGTCATGGACTATTGGGGAGACATGCTGTCACACCTGGGCAGTGAATACCGGCAGGGAAAATATAATAATACTAGATGAATTACCCGCACCTTGCTGCATGTTACACATTTCTTTTGTAAGAAAATGATGATTGATTTTAAATCATTGTTATAATTTGTATAATGTAAATTTTAATAATTAAAATTTGTTATAATATATTACTCAATGATCTTGCCGATGTGACCTCCATCTTTTGGCTTTTTATTTCTATATTTTGGATAGGATTCATTTCCCTGTTCAAATTTGAATTTAATTTAAATCAAAGGAAAAAAAAAGATTTTCAGTGGGGGTGGGTGAAAAAACAGCTTGCTCTTTAATATATCTTTGATATGTATTTGAAGAAATACTTGATTGAATGAACTAATGAGCAACTTTCAACATTGAGATGACAGTTGAATTGCCGCAGCTACCCATTGTCGTAAGGCACTACCCACTGATTGGTGACTTGATGTCGATAATGTTTCATTTTGATCTTGCCGATGTGATCTCCATCTTCTGGATTTCTCCTTTTATATTTTGGATAGGTGTCAATTCCTTGTTGAAATTTAAATTTAATTTGAATCAAAGGGGAAAAAAGCTGTGGGAGGGGGGAAGTTGTGACACCTGGAGACCTCCTTTAATCAAAATGAAATGTACTTATCCAATACTCTAGGAGTCATTTCCTTGTTCCAATTTAAATTTTAATTTACACCAAATGTAAAAAACAAACAAAAAAAACCCCCAAAAAACCCAAAAAAACAGTGTGGGCTTGTACCCCATCCGAATCTCCTTTGATTAGTATGAAATATCCTTACCATGTAGCCTAGGTAATGTAGTTTCAGAATATATATGTTTATAAGGGTCTATCTCCAAAACCTTAGGAGGAATTGGATAATAAACAGACCGACAGCGGCTATAACTTAATTATATATATATATATATATATATATATATATATATATATATATATATATATATATATATATATATATATATATATATATATATATATATATATATATATATATATATATATATATATATATATATATATATATATATATATATATATATATATATATATATATATATATATATATATATATATATATATATATATATATATATATATATATATATATATATATATATATATATATATATATATATATATATATATATATATATATATATTATATATATATATATATATATATATATATATATATATATAAACATGGTGCGATGGATAAATTGCCGCCTAAATTGCCCTAAATGAAAAATAACATTGACATTTCATCTCAACATATAAATATAACAAAATTATACAAAAATGATCTTGAAATACTAAAGAGTAAATTTATTCAATATAATTGCCTTTGGCTTCAACCACGGCTTCCAGACGACTTCGAAATCTCCTGCAACTCTTCTGGACGGTCTCCCTGTTTAAGTTGGTGAATGTTGCCTCGATCCTTACCCTCAGTTCTTCATTGATTATACAATAAGACAATGCCGTTTCCAAATTTCTTTCCGAGTGAATTGCGAACATGGTGTTCATTTTTCCTAGACAGTACGCAAATGCCTGTCGAAGAAATGAAAGTCAACGCGCATGCGCAAAATGAAAAAATACAAATTTACCGACAATTTACCGATTGTACCCTGTATATGAAAACGAAAAAAAACTTGCTGAGTTTTTGTATGCATAAATGAACGAATCTGTCCTCAAATTTTTGTATTCACGAAAACGAGTTTTAGTTTTCAGGAAGTCAATTCATTAGTTTTGCTCAACATGTCAGCCGTAATTATTATTTAAATTCGCACAGAATATGTTTTTAAATTATTTGTCTTGAATATATGTTCGCTTCTTAGAGCTGATACATACGTATGGCTATAAAATATACAATTCAAAACTAGGTCGATCAATTGATAATTTGAAGCCCTTTTGTGCCCAGGTAAGACAGAAAAACACCCTTCCAAAGAAAAATTCGTACTGTTTAACCTCCAAAAAGTGAAAATATACAACTTCTTCATTTTACGTGGTTTTATTTTACGTCTGTTTGGTCTTCCATGCTTTGCGCCGTACACCTTTTTTGGATTTCTAGTTTTCGCATTCCGGCATAGATCCGAGCACGAATAATCCGCCATTTTTGAAACTCGATACGCGTTTTTAAAAAGTTTTTTTTCCCTTCAACCAAAATCTCAACACAGAGGGGTGAGAGAAAAAACTACGCACAACGAATATAAACAGGCGAGCGAATACCAACAGAAAAAAAAGAAGAATTTTTTTAAAAAAAAAGAAAAGATGCATGTCATTATGAAAATTAAAAGACAAGAGATACCTCGGCCTTCGTTGACACAAATAAATAACGTCAGCTCTTTCAGGATCCCTAATTATTGCCTCGGCATTCACGGGGCTAGAAATCAGTGAAAATTCACGTGTTCTACATCGTGAGAGTTGGAAACCGATGCATCTTTCCACACACACACACACATATATATATATATATATTTGATACATTGGCTTGTTATCTACAAGGAAAAAAATATCTATATCGTACAAATTTTATTTTGGAAAGATATCTACATAGTAAAACAGGTGCTATTTTGGCTTCTTATTTTTTTCCTTGATAAAAAGCCAAAGGAAAACCCGTATTTAATTGTATAAGAATACAATCTCTATAAGTCACGGATTTACTTGCACTGAAAGAGAAAATGTAGATCACATATATCATTTTGTATCTATCACTCAGTGCAGTTAATTATAAACATACAAAAAGAAAATTAAAAAAAAATAATTCAATTTCTTTTAATTATTTGCATTTTTAATTTGGATTAAAAAAATCAACAAATTATGAAGTGGTACCTTTCATTTTTGATAAAATAATATAATAATATTAAATAACACAATTAATAATCGGGATGGAAATATAATATAAGGGTCCAAATAAAAATATATGCGTTTGAAACGAAGCCTTGTACTTATAAAGTGAAATTATATTAACACATAAATAAATCGAGTAGAGTATTATTAGATTACATTATTATTAGATTTCGACATGAGGATCCTTTCTGTCCGGAGGCAGAGAGTTTGACCAGCAAGGCTTGGGTCGAATCTCCAACTCTCGACCACGTACAGTATTCATTACTGCATTATGGGAAAGGGGGCATGTACATTATCGTCCGTAGGTATGCTATAACAATTTTACTTTATCAGAACGCCTCTTTAAACAAACCTTATACTAATGTACTAATTTGGTTAAATATTAACTTGGCTTGACTACAGTCGAGCGAGTTAAATGAGCTCGTTTTGTAAGTCATTGGTATCAGATGTTATCGTTTGGGGAAAAAGATTACAATTCAACCTATTTTTCGATAGCTTAAAGTCTTCTGTCGTAGAGTGATGACTATTAAACTTTTCTTAAAGAAAATTGGCCCTTTTCTAGGTGCTTCTAAAGTTGCAGAAATTTTGAAATAAATATCCTATCGTCTCCCATCTATGGGTTAAATAACAACACAAAAGAATCTCTCGACAGGTTGGCAAGCAAAAGGAAAAATGGCGGGCGAATCACTACATGTTGGCAAAAAACAATCAGTCTGTTAAGTGATATTAAAGTAAAGAAATCTGCGGAATGAAATGTTCACCAACTTTCTGAAGTCAGTTAGTTATCTGCCATGTGTGATTCACGCTTAGGCGATCATAAATCTTTCGATACATGACTGATGAGGCAGATATTATCCCGCAGTAGGTTACCATTTCTTTCTGCGTTAGACTAATTGCCATCCAAGGCTATAGAACCCTGCCTGTCATGTCTATTTACTCATAACTGGGAGAAGAAGAAGAGGATTCATACCTTTCCCAAGGGTAATAGTACGTAAGTGAATGTAATGGATTCGACTGGAATTTGAACTCGGATATCTGATTCTTCAATGCGAGCCGCTATCCACTAACTTTCTGAGGGAGTATAGTATTGGAAATAATGAAGATAGAGTTCCTGATTTGGAGCATTAGTTAACAAGATTATCTCTAAGACCATTACTGGTGAATTGAGATTTTTTCCCGCACTAGGTTGCCATTTCTGTCTGAGGTAGACCAGTTTCTATTCAAGACTATAGAACCCTGTCTGTCCCGTCTATTTACCCATAGCTAGGGGGAGAAGATGATTATTTATACTTTTCCCAAGAGTATTACCATCTAAGTGAATGTAATGTATTCGACTAGTATTCGAACTCGGCTCTCCGATTCTTCAATGCGAGCCGTTATCCATTAATCTTCTGAAAGAATATCGTATTGGAAGAAATGAGGATAGATATCATGCTGTAGTGCATTAGTTAACAAAATTATCTCATTGCTACTGAATTGAGATCGACTTTTTCAATATGGCGGCATCGTACTAGACTTTTTGAAGGTTAATGTTAATATTTCTTATACGATGATAATCATTGTAATATTCTTCCTGTTTCATTTTCCATGTGTTGTCTCTCTTTTTTTTCATATTTCCGCTATCAATATTTTACTGCGTTTACATTTTATCATTTTGTTTTTAATCTTTACACATAGATTTTATGGTAGGTTCCGCTGCGGTTGAAGAAGCACGAGAAACCGAGCGTGTCACTGCCTTTTAGGTAGAAGGGGTAAACACTTCTCACGACAGAGACACATTCATCATGAGAATCTAAAGGCTGATAGTCGAAGGGTCGCCACTTTGTAATCGACGACGGAGTAGGCGCAAGTGTTTTGAATGCAGATTTCCTTTTCTTAGGTTGGCTATAAGCCAACAGCAGAAAGACAAATCTCTCCTGTTATGTAATACAAAGCTGGGAGAGGAATAGATAAGTTCATGTCTTTAAAGGCAACTAACTCGGCTGGAATATGATCTCGACTCGCTGATTGCGCTGATAAATGTTGCGGTTGTAGCAGTAAGTCTGTTCCCATAAGCAATTTCAGTACTGCCGTAATTTGCAATATTTTAAAACTTATTTAAATCTCAATTTATTTCAATGATTTCTCAGGAACACAGTTGAACCCCGGTTCACAGATTCAATTTGTTCCTGAAGACTTTTCGTGCATCGAAATTTTCGTAAACTGAGACTATTTTCACCAAAAGAATCAATGTAAAAATGGATTAATCCGTCTCAGGACCCCAGATGATTGCGTTTGTTTGAACCATTGGACTAAACCCGATGAGTCAATTATTTTCTGTCAAGTAGGAAAGAGTAGGAAAGTGGATTTGATTACCTTTGATTACCTTCCTCTAACCTTTTTTATTTTAAGCATTTCACCCCAAGCAAGGCTGGAAGCCACTAGCACGCAAGGGGTTACATAGGATTTCGAGCGAGAGCAGATAGGAGTGATAGAGAAAATAATGAAGAGAAAGATAGTGAATAGATCAAGGCAACTGGAGATGTCTATTTGAGTAGATAGAGGTTATATCTATCAGGGAAACAAGGAAAAGGGAATAGAGTTCCATAGGCGAGAGGTGCGAGATATGAACCTATTAGAGAAGAAGAGAGAGCTACATTTAATAGTCAACAGTGAAAGGGTGAGAGCGGGATGCCAGCCTCGTAGGGCGCTTGAATTCATGAAGTCTGGGAACCAGCGAAAGCAGCTCATCGGAGCAATTACCATGAAAGTATTTTTTAAAAAGACAGAGAGGCGACGGTACGTCTGTGAGAGAGCGACTGTAGACGAGATGCCAGAACAGGGCCAATTATATTGCATATCCGTCTCTGGATCTTAT
Source organism: Acanthosepion pharaonis (assembly GCA_903632075.3). Lineage (NCBI taxonomy): Eukaryota > Metazoa > Mollusca > Cephalopoda > Sepiida > Sepiidae > Acanthosepion > Acanthosepion pharaonis. The sequence goes on from CAHIKZ030000740.1 coordinate 1,002,569, forward strand.
CAAGAACCCCGAGGCAAACAGTAGTGTCTCCAGACCATATATGGCAGCAATACTCCATGCAAAGACGAATATTTGATTTGTAGATTTGAAGGATCGATTCCGGGGAGAAAAATTTCCTGGCGCGGCACAGGGAGCCAACTTTCCTTGCGGTGGACGAAGCAATTGACTCAATGCATTTGTTCCATCTTAGGTCAGCAGACAATGTGAGACCGAGAAGCTGCAGAGGGGTGCTCTCCAGAAGTTGAGCGTCAGACATTCTAATGGGTGCGGGGGGGGGCAGGGAATGATCTCTGTAGTGATTAGTAGAGAGCAGTTTTGTTTTTGAGGTGCTAAAGTTAACCAGCCAATTCCTGCCCCAGTTCACAACCGATTGGAGGTCCTTTTCGAGACGAATGTCCAGGTTAGTTTTGTCAGCGACACTAGATTTGTTTTTGAGGCAGAACCTACAAGGAAAATGCAGGACCTACAAGGAAGCAAATTGTTTGAATTTAAAATTTCTTTCTACCAGAGTGGTCGCCACCCAAAACTATAAGACTCAGTCTATCCTGCTCTTTTATCCATAGCTGGGGGTGAAGACGTATTTTTACATAAAAAGGTTACCTTGAAGTACGGGCGTAGTTTCTTTCTTCCAGACGACATACGAGGTACAACTGTTTTTTAAATTACCTCTTTGTAGCATTTGCTTAAAGAGGCGGGACCTTCAAGGCAGCAGCTGGTTTGACTTAGGAGTTTTCCTTCCCCCAGGCTGGTTACAAGCCAAGGCTATATGACCCAGTTTGTTTTGCTATTTTATCCATAGTTTGGGTGAGAAGAAATCTATTCATACCTTTTCCAATGGTATTAGCATGTAAAGGAATGTAATGAACTTGACTGGAATTCGAACTCGGTTCTCCGATTTCCAAATCGAAGCGAAAATCATTACATCTAAAAAAAAAAAAAAAAAAAAATAACATGATTCTTATCAGATATAAATAAAAAAGTCGAAAACTTAATTTTACCGAATCTCTACGGAGGAGGTTTGATTGCGTAAGTGGAATATACTGAGGAAGGGGAGAAATGTTATTGTTTGGATGAGGACTCCCTTTCCATTAAAAAAAAATCAGGTAGCTATCTTTTTGGAGTTTCTTTCTTCTCTCCCTCTCTTTTCTGCCTTTTGGCACCGCTTGGTTTCCTTGTGACTCACTGGGCCTCCGTCTCACTAAAAATTGGCCGAATGAGATTTGCTTTTGATGAAGTTTTAAATCCTTTCCAAACTGAGTCATGGAATCGTCATTGAAAATCTTTATGTGGCTTCTTGCTAATGACTTGTCACAAAACTTTGCACCTCGTCGCATTTTGCACAAATTTCGCGGATCAAAGAGCTAGGAACTTCCCCACTACCTAATTCTTTCCCTGAAAAGATTTTCTTTCACAATCACTTACGCTGTCGCCAGCGCACATGTTCGTCACCTGAGACGTTTTCTTGTTCGGAAAATTTGTTCGCTAACCGATTTGTTCGTGATCATATGTTCGTAACCCGAGGTACTGTTGTATTTATAAAAAAATCCCAGTACTTCAATGTACTTCAAACTTACCTTAAAATCGAATTTATTTCGTAGCTGCTTGTTCCATTACGAAAGGCGTGTGTGTATATATATATATATATATATATATATATATATATATTATATTGTCCTTAATAGAAATTGACGCTAGTGAAATGAATGAAGATGAATTTCTTAGAATGCCTGAACTTTGACTGAGCCTGATCGCTGAATTGTTAATGGAGTCGCTCAGAGTCGCGCACAATTTGGGAAATATTGATCTTTTCCCGAAAAAAGACTTTTCGTAAATATGCAGGTAATTCATTTGATCTCAGTCACGCCATTATACTATCTTATAGGTGCCGTTTTTATGTTCTCCTGGAAAGGACTAAAGAACAGTATCCTTCCTGACAATATCTGACACATGTGACTGAAAATTTTTTAGAAGACTTAAAATATAAACAATAAATATCCAGAAACCGTTTTCTTTTGTTTGTTTTCGAGAAAGCTTTTAGTGGGAAATCAAAATTATAACTCGTCCATTTTGTAGTTGTCGGAAAAAAATCTTTTTTTTTTTTTTTTTTTTATTCTGAGCCTCTCTTAGACAAAACTATTACCATTATATTATAATTTCTTCCCTATTTCTCTGTCTGTCTGTTTCACTCGGTCTCAAACCCCTTTTGTTTTTATGTAATAGCAATATGCACACACTTGCGCCTTCCGATTTACAGTACAATAAGCAGCTTGTAGGGATACAAAAGCCTATTATCTCCCTTTCGTTGAGATAAAATCACGAGGGTCACGTGACCGCTTGAGGGTATCGTCAGTACATAAAGTTGCGAGGTAAATCCCGGAGAAAGGAGCACAAGTAAGACTTTCTGTTTTCGACAACTTTTCATACTACGTGTTGTTGCATCCCCGTGTTATAGTTTCACTCTATGGAACACGTGTAAATATGTGCATATGATTTTGTGCATGTCTTAGCGGTATAAAACTCTCTGTGAGAAAAAAAGGATGTTTGACATTCCTTTTAATACAGCTATTCCATTCAGTCCGTGTATTAAAGTATTTCTATGTCATGAATATAATAATGTCAATAATTCGGGCAATGCAAACTAGAAATATTCATTTCTCGCATAGCATTCCCATTGAGCGTAACTTAATTGGGCACCGTAGAGCATTGACTAAGATCTCGCGACACGAGAGTATTACTCTGTGGAGATGTTATAATTTACATAATTAATCTTTTCTGTTTGCTGGTAGACGATATATTGGATACGTGTAGGGCTTTGTCTGCTTCCAGCATAACTTGAGCTATATTTGCCTTAACCTCTCTTGAAAAATTGTCTTCAAATTTGGATAGAACCATAGTTTCGGAAGTTCAGCACCAGATGTTTTTGGATTTTTTTTCGCAGCAGACTTTTTTCTGGATCAATTGACACGAGTATCAGTTGACACATGGATATTAAATTATGATAGGGGGCGTTAATTGTTTCTGATGACAGAAACCAGGCTCGAATGTACACTCGAACAAGAAAAATATATATACTCTTTAAAGAGTTATCCCCACCCCATGAGATAAATGAAATTGATCTTGAAACAGGTATATCTTGAAGGCCTAAATTGCTTTTGTTATCCCTCTAGCATGTCTTACAGCTCCTGGTATATGTGTCTTAGTTTTGATCTACACCAACCCGGTCACCATTTTTGGGGGCGCACAAGCATCGAGAACTTCTTATCCTTTTCCATTTGCTTGGATGATATCGCTCGTGTAAATAAGATTGAAGATGAAGACAAAAGATCCACATCAACACACATTTGACACTCGAATGATTCATTCAACTATAGCCTTGATAAATACATCAAAGATTTATTAAAACCATACAATTTGATTAAAGAACGTGTGTGGGATGCTTTAACAATGGTCAGTTATGTGCCTTACGTGATACACGCTTAGGCGATCATGTATCTTTCGAAACACGACTGACGAGGCAGATTTTTTCACGCATTAGGTTGCCATTTCTTTCTGCGGTAGACCAGTTGCAATTCAAGGCTATAGAACCCGGTCTGTTTTGCTGTTTACCCATAGACGAGGGAGAAGAAGACGATTCATACCTTTCCCAAGGGTATTAGCACGTAAGTAAATTTCAGTCAGTTATGTGCCATGCGTGATACACGCTTAGGCGATCATGTATCTTTCGATACATGAGTGATGAGGCAGATTTTTTCCCGCAGTAGGTTGCCATTTCTTTCTGCGGAAGACCAGTTGCCATTCAAGGTTATAGAACCTGGTATGTCCTGCTATTTACCCATAGGTGGAGGGAGAAGAAGAGGATTCATACCTTTCCCAAGGTTATTAGCACGTAAGTGAATGTTATGGATTCGACTGGAATTTGAACTCAGCTGTCTGTTTTTTTCAATTCGAGCCACTATCCATTAAGAAAGGTAAAGGTATTAAATAATTACGACAGGACATGATTTATTTTGAGATAGTTTATTTACAATTTTTTCTCTAGATGAGACAATACATTTAGCTATAGAAAAGTTATTTGAGCATCATCAACATGCGAAAAAGACTATTAAAACTGTTCATAGTAGCCCGATATTTAATTCATTTTGTACAATGGCAAATCTAAGTACCGTGTCCATTCAGGGAGCTGGCAATCATGGTCCTCCACAATTTCCTGTTCCTTGTAGCTTTTAATAACTTTTAATTTTTGTTGCCATTCCCATACTCGACCCCTTCATCCATTTACTCCAGCTCCCCATTTAGGTTGTGCGTTGCTGTCGTTTGTCTCACTTATCTTCAATCCGCCTTGTGAGTATAAAATTTTCCAAGCCCTTCTTCCCAATTATATGTCCCAGCAACATCAACTATCTCTTCCTGATGTTAATTATAAATGAACTTTTTCTTGCCAATGAGGAATACAATGACCAAATTGATGGAATAGGGATGAAGTCTCACTTGACTCAGGTTCTTGCTCATTTATTCATGACGCATAATGAGGAGGTTTAGTTAGATAATTAGGATGGAACGTTATATATAATTTATCGTAGGTATTTAGATGTTATATGCTATGTTGCATTCTGTGTCGCCAATGGGTTCAGCTCGTCAGACACCAACGCTCCATCACAGATAGTATCAACGAAAAACGGTTTCTTTTTCTTATTCGTTTTGTTATACGAGAGGGACAGACATTGTAGCATCTGTTCTAGGAAGTAACGGGAAGAAGATCTTTAGAGGAATGCATACCCAGTCATCGGCTTAGCATTCCACTACATGCGGGCTAGCCTCTTTGAGGACTCTAGGGACGGCAGGTGTGTTCGCTCTTCAAATTCTTGTGGTCCTCTAGCAACTTCGTGTTGTTTTAGTTTTATATCTCTAACTTAGACAGAGGCAATCGATCCCTGTCAGAATTGCCCATCCAGGGGTGTTGAACCAACTTCCACATTATGTAACAGTTTTATTTTAAAAGAAAACGAATATATTCAGCCCTTTTGTTATTATTTAAATTCTCAACATCTGACAGAAAGTTCACGGTTGCATATAAACATGGATTCTCTCTGATTCTTCGAGATCCGAAAATGGCAATTCATTTAAAACCAGCAGTTTTCGGAAATTAAATAATAGGGATCAAATTTCACAATTTTACTCTAGAAATTTATTACATAGATCTCAGTAAAATTCTTACAGGATATCTATTTATAGTCAGCAAGAATAAGCATAGAAAAATATGTTTTCGATTAATGTACAGATATCCCTCGATTACTGTGCATTCGATTATTGCGTTTTCGTTTATTGCGCTATTTTTTTTAGATACCAAAATTCGATTAGTGCATACAGAATACTCGATTAGTGCGGTATAACATTCTTCAGTTTAAAAAGTGTAATTAAAAATTGATTTTTTTATAGACACCGATGTGCAACATTTCTCTATATCCAATATGTTGTCAACGAGCAAATACAAACAATTTTCTCCCTATATGTTCGTATTTGCTGTTACTTTATTGTTCTTATATGTTTCGATTCCTCAATCCGAGCCGATATCCATTATTCCACCGGGCCATGGCTCTCAACAACTTCCAATCAGTTGTTGCTGTTAGTAACTTTTGACCATTCGCCATATTTCTTTGTGATTGCTTGACAATACATTCATCCAAACTTGTTACTCGCTGTTTCTCCTACTTCTTTTAACTTTAACTGTTCACTATATGTTCGTATATACTGTTTCTTTATCGTTCTTTTATGCTCTGCATCTATTCAGGACACGGCTCTCAGGTTTAGGCGATCATGTATCTTTCGATACATGACTGTTTTTTTTCTCCCCGCAGTAGTTTGCCATTTCTTTCTTTGGTAGACCAGTTGCCATCCAAGGTTATAGAACCCGGTCTGTCCTGCTATTTACCCATAGCTGTTGGGAGAAGAAGAGGATTCATACCTATCCCAAAGGTATTAGCACGTAATTGAATTTAATGGATTCGACTGGAATTCGAACTCGGCTCTCCGATTCCTTACTCCGAACCGCTATCATTACTCCACCGTGCTCTCAACAACTTCTTATCTGTTGTTGCTGTCAGTAACTTTTGATCATTCGCCATACTTCTTGTTATTTTCTTACTATAAATTCATCCAAGCTTGTTATATAAGTTACCCGCTGTTTTACCCTGTGCTTCTCTTAACTTCAATATGTCCTGTGAGCGTTAAATTCTCCAAACACTCTTTCCTCTTTTTGCATCCCAGAAATTTTTACTGTCTCTTTCGCATTCCTTGTAGTGTGGATAATAATTATGATTTATATTCACCCACGTCGGAAATTGGCACTATGGCCCCAAATATCGATGGAGCCATACTAGCAATTTTATTGAATTATTTATACAACGCAATAATAGGAGCATTTCTTGCTGAGAAATATTCTTTCTTTCTGTCTTTCTTTCTGTCTTTCTTTCTTTTCCTATTGATTACTTTGCCCTTTTATTGCCTTTCTTTCTCCCCCCTTTCTTTTTATAGCCATTTCTTACCTACTTTTCTTTTCTTTTTCTCATTTTTTCCTACATAAAACATCGTTTATCCTACCTAATGTTATCTCTCTTTCTTTTATTTTATTCTAACAACTTTAATTCTTACCCAACTCCTTTGTTTCCCCCCACCGTTCTTAACAATAAAGCCAACCTCTCCATCACCCAGAAACTCCATCCGCCCGCTATGCCTGCTTTCATCCACATCCTTTCAATTGGTCCCTTATCTTTCTTTTTTTTTCTTCTCCGCATTCTTCCACTGATTCGTTTCGCACAACGACCGCCATCGCTGCCATTTTCTCACTTCTCTCTTTCTTCTCCATTTTCTTTGCGCCTCTCTTTTGAATATTGTGCGCATTAAACGATTCAAATGAATCTTGCATTATGTGTTCTTAAATGAAGAACTGAACCAGCGTCTGGAATTGTCGAACGGCGAAGCCTGCCAATTCTAAGCTTAAAAATACCTGCCGACCGCTTCCGTATTCTCCCGCGTCGAATGACGTGGAATTTATTCATTCTCAGTTATTATTTGGTTTTCTTTAAGATTAAAAATAAACTAAGCAAGCAAGCTCACATCATCACATACGCATTTCTCGCCAGCAAATGGAAACATGTCTTTCCAGTAATGTAAGAATATTAATACTTTAACTTATTTATAGTGGAAACAATAGCTATAATAAGAATGAAGGTGATGATTATGAATAAATATAAAGGAACAAAGAAAGATAAAAAAGACAAAAGTAATGAAGAAGAAGAAGAAGACGATGTGGAAATGATAAAGAAATGAAGAAAAGGGGTTAGAATATTAATAAAGTTATAGGAAAAAGATCAGTAAATAAAGAAGGAATAAGAAGAAATCTGAACGTATACAAGGACAGAGACGATAATTGGAATGAAAGAAAAAAACGAGGAGAAATTACAAGAAAATGAAAAGGTATTGAAGACAAAGAACTGGAGTATTAATCGGAAGAAGACAAGAAAACGAAGAAAAAGAAATAAAATAGTATAATAATAATAATAATAATAATAATAATAAGAAGAAGAAGAAGAAGAAGAAGAAGAAGAAAAGTAATAATATTGATATGATAAAAAATAAAAGGTGGCAGTAATAGATCTGCATAGAAGAAAAGTTTCAGAACAAAAAATAAGAAAAAAAAAATAACGGAAGAAAAAGAAAAATCAACAAAAAAAAGGAAAAAATTAAAAAGTGGAAAAAATAAATACAAAGATAGGTAGAAAAAAATAAAAGAAAATGTAGAAGAATAAAAATAGATTACAAATTGAAGAAGATTGCCTTATTTTTTACGGTTTATCAACCATTTATGTATTATTTAAATCCGCATTAGTATTATGAAAATAATTATTTTATGCGAGTGAATATTTCTTTAACAATGAGAATTTTGAGAATAACAATGTTTTTTTTTTTCAGATAAAAGTCATACTATCTAAACCCTAGCTGGGTGGAAGAGAAAGATTCATATCTTGCCCAAGAGTATTAGCGCGTAAGCAGATGTAACGAACCCGACTGGAATTTGAACTTAGATCGCCGATCTCAGATTGTGACTAGCTCTCCATTCCGCCACACTCACATCGTACGTAGGAGGAAGAGGAGGAGGTGGAGTAAAAGAAGAAGAAGAATAACAACAATGACATCCACAAATAGAAGAAGAAGAAGAAGAAGAAGAAGAAAAAGAAGAAGAAGAAGAAGAAGAAGAAGAAGGATGTTGGCGGAGAGGAAGAGATAAACTATTAGTAGTTGAAGAGAAAATAAAAGAAAGGTAAATTATAGCCAAGTTAAAATGCAAGTAAAACTTAAAGCAAAATCTTCTTATTGTTATTTTAAAAACTATGACACTTCAGGATGTGGGCAATCATGGCTCTCCCCAAAGTTTTTGTCTCCTTTGTAGTCCTTAGTAGGGATTGGCTTTTCGTTATCTTGCCCAATACCTGGTCTGCTATGCACTTACACACATCTTACAGGTAGTTTGCTTGATATTTGCCTCTCTCGCTTCAATACTGATGAATGTCAATTTTTCGACGCCTTCTTTCCTCTTTATGTGTCATCTGAAGTGTCAACTTCTGTCTCTTTCTGATTATAATTATAAGCGTCCTTCTTGTTTCTATTCTCCTTAATCCTTCGTCGTTACTCACAAATTTAGTGCCTGGTATTCTCAGCATCCTTCTGTAGAATCACATTACATCATTTCTCCTCTTCATCTGTGAGGAGATTTGGAAGATATTTTTTCGATAATAATAATAATAATAATAATAATAATAATAAGAAGAAGAAGAAGAAGAAGAAGAAATCTTCCAAAAAACCAATGTCAGTAAAAGGTTTAGATATTTCTAAAATCAAAGAAAATTTTCTTTTTTTCACTGCTTCCGGAAATATCTAATGAATACTTCCGGCTATCACCCTAACAATGAAACGTCGCTACAAATCTAAAAAGAAGAAAAAGGAAAATAAAAATACTACTGAATTATCTATTTTAGACCAATCAAATCAATCATCAATGTATATATGTATGTATGTATGTATGTATCTATCTATCTATCTATCTATCTATCTATCTATCTATCTATCTATTCCAGTTCATATCTATCTGTTCATATCTATCTGTCTCAGTCTGTTAATAGATCTATCTATCTATCTATCTATCTATCTATCTATCTATCTATCTATCTATCTATCTCAATCAGCTTCTGTCCGACTGTCTGTTTATCGATCTCAGTATCTATCTATCTATCTATCTATCTATCTATCTATCTATCTATCTATCTATCTCAATCAGCTTCTGTCCAACTGTCTGTTTATCGATCTCAGTATCTATCTATCTATCTATCTATCTATCTATCTATCTATCTATCTATCTATCTATCTATCTATCTCAATCAGCTTCTGTCCGACTGTCTGTTTATCTATCTATCTATCTATCTATCTATCTATCTATCTATCTATCTGTTGTGACCTCGGAAGAGATCCGAAAGAAAACTCGACCTCAGCAATTCAGTGAAAGCGTATTATTAACAAAAAGAACGAATACAGAAGTGTTGCACGTCCATCTGACGGCTAAGTAGAGTAGTCAACTCGTTCGCTCCTCTACAGTTCTCTTGCGAGGCATAATATAGCCATAGATGAGTCTATTTTGTCCATGAAGGTAGGTCCCCATAACACTATCACAATTTTAGCATCTCTTTTTCTTTCTTCACGTAACTTTTCGTATATTCTTGCTGTAATTATAATAGTCATACTACCAGTCATGAGACCACTGGTCACAATTCTCATATTATTTAATGACAACAACTTCTGAATGATATTAAGTGAGGAGCGAGCTGACCGATTTATCGCAATTTTTTGTCTTCATTCCCCAAGGATAAAACATATTTTTTGCATTTTAATGTCACTTGCGAGCAAAATATTCAATAATTATTCTTAAAACGTTTGACATTTAAACACAATGGCGAGACCCTGATCCCTAAAAAATTTCAGCGTATCCATAATCTCCTTATCTATCTTAATTGAACAATCTAAAAGTAATATAGGACAAAAGCTGAATAACACTTATTGGATTATCATTGGATTATCAAGAGTCTGGTTCAAAATGAATGTCTTCATTATCTCTGCAGAGCTGAATTCATTCAGCGGAAATTTCAAAAGACAATCTAAAGCATTTTCGGTATCAGTTTATCTGCAATATTTCGTATTTGCTCTGACAAGTGTGGAAAAATTAATGACCACATTCAGGTTGATAAATGTCTAAATAGTTTTGTTCTTTAGATAAGGTAATCAATCCTATAAGGTTTGTGTCGAGTTTGGTTTGGTTTGGTTTGTTGTGTTTTACGGCATATCAACCTCATTGGGTTATTTAATGCCGACAACTTTTTTCTGGTAATATTTTTTTCCTGAAAAATGTAGAGTTGGTAATATTATTTTAAAACATGTATTGTTGGTAATATTTTTTTCAAAAATATATTGCTAGTAATATTTTTTTCTTCAATGATTTCTGATAACAATTCTTTTACAAAGTATCTCTGGTATTAAAATACATTTTTACGTTTTCATAATGCTTTTTTCCCCCAGTTTAGGGGTTAACTATTTGCCCATAGCTGGGACCCTAACAGGTGCTACCACCCCGAGTCAGGGTGAACCTGGGAACATTAGCAATTAAGAGGTGGTTCCACGCTCCTCAAAACCTCCTGATCAGAAGCCTTGCTGTTGTACGTAGTTTATCGTCATACCCAGGACGGGTTCGTGTCTGGATGAGTTTTGTAAAATGAATCTTTTTGCTTTACTAAAGCTACAGGACAAATTGACAGGCGACAGTAATTCGTTGAAGCTCGCTTAGTTGCTGATGAGGTCATTCATACTGATGGGTTTCAAAAAGATGGCAGTGTTACTTGTTATATCACAATTATGGAGCAGGGATCTGAATGAACAGTAGATTGGACAGGGAAGTGACAGACTGGAATCGGGTTGATCACCAAATTTAACCATTTAGGATTTCTATGACTGGGAAGATAGAAAGTCTGCTCAGTGAGGATAAAATTTCTGTAAAATTTACAAACCAATCAACAAAAGCGTCAATTTAATGTCAGTCTATTTAAAATCAGTCACCAAAAACATCTTTTGACCATAATGATTAGCTCTACTGAAAGTGACCAAATCAGCGCATCTCTCGCTGCACTACGACCTAGAATTTGTCATAAAGAAACAAACAGCCAGATTCTGTAAAGAATTCTGGAAATATCGTCAACAGTATCATGAGACTAGTGCTTAAGAGGAGAACCAATTATGATATAAAGAGAATGTTAAGGGGCTCTCCCCTTTTTACACAAATGAACTGACCCAGTATATACATATACTACTGCTACGCGAAGACCCGAGAGACGAGAGCAACAGAGGGTGAAGGTAACCGACAGACAGAACAAACGTAGCGAGCAAGAGTCACAGTGAGCGAGCACGTAGACTCAGTAAGATGTCATACAGCGATACTTCAATACCAAAGACTGTGTAGATATTTTGCTACTAACCCGTATTCCTGAAACTACTAACCTGCATTACCAGTTTGTATTATTGCGTTAATACATTTATTTTTCTTTATTCATTCTTGGAGTTGTTATTTATTGGTACTGGATTTCATCCCGGAATCCACAACAGAGAACAACAAATCATTTAGTTATTCTTAAAAAAAATCCAATGTATAGCATTTAATTAACAGTGTGCGAATGCATATCTAGACAGTCTATTTAAAGAAACGCACTAAAATTATGAAACGTGTATTATCAATCTTTACGCCTTACGAAAGCTACAGGACCAATTGACAGAAAACAGCAATTCGTGGAAGCTCAATTGGTTTCAGATGAGGTAATTCACACTGGTGGATTTGAAGAACAGGGCTCTTGGTATATCACAATATTAGTGGCGGGGGAATCTGTATGATCAGTTCCGAAATAAGTGGCGTGGGCATTGAATAACAAATCGTGACCTGATAGGTTAATAGATTCAGCGAATTTGTATTTCTGTGCTTGGCTCGTTAGTCTGCTAAACGAAGATTACATTTCTAGAAATATTACGTGAATGTGCATGAAACCTTACGGATCGGTTAAGAGAACAAATAGCCTATGATGTTTTTTTCAAAAAGGCTTCAGAACGACTTTATCCAAGCCCGAATATTTATGGCCGTTTTTCGAAAATTAGCACAATTCAATACGCGTTACAATATCATCCTATATATATATATATATATATATATATATATATATATATATATATATATAATTCGGTTGTGTACTCTTTGAAGATAAGTGCAAATTTGTAAACAATGGCTAATACGACTAATATCACAAGCTCTTCCCTGAACTGAACACTGTCAGTCATTGGCGTGTTTATTCACAGAATAAATACATAAAAATCACGTTTCTTTCCATCGTGTTTTGGTGGGGAATCTTCAACTATTGCCGAATCCATCGGGTTTCGTTCCAGGCATGAAGCAATCTGATGTCCCGCCACACTGATGAGCTGTGATACAGCGAAATAGTCTGTAGCTGACTATACATCTATATATATATATATATATATATATATATATATATATATATATATATTTGGGTATTTTGGTAGCAATTCTTCTATCATGCACGTTTCATTGAATTTGGCAGACAAGGTGATTTGATTAAGTTTTTTATACAAAATTTTCATGTGCTGTTATAATTTTTTCGATAGATATAAAACTGTCTAATTGTTCTTTTTTTCCTGAGCGCTTTCGGCTATACATTTAGCTATTTTCAAGGTTGTCATATATTAATTGTTAATGAGAAATAGATTGTTGTACGTATGTACTTATATAATGTTTTCATTTTCAAAAAATGGTCAAGATATTGTGTCCATATTCACAGTTGATATTATTGAGTGTTGGTTTTTTTGTTTTTATTAATAAGGCTTCCATTATTTTTAGCCATTTTTTACATGTAGACGATGCCATTATATTTGTGTTACCAACAGGTATGTTTCGAATAGGGTCCAGTAGATCTCCATGAGTATTTAAATGAGATCTAATTGAGCTATGATCAGAAAAATGTAGTGTGAGTCTTCTTGTCAAACATGTTGTAGTATGGCTTATATAATTATTTACGAATTTTGATTGATCAGGAATACAACTCCTTAATGGACATTTAAATTCATAAATTATATTTGTTCTATTTAATTTTGTTCTATGAAGTGAATTATTATTTTTAACTATAAGTTTTGCGGTTTTAAATGTTTGTAATAAATAATTAGTCTAATATTTTTTGCTATTGTCTACTGGTATTGTACATTTTTTATAATGTTCTTAATTCTAATTTCATCTTGTTTATAATTTTTGTTCATCTGACTTTTATAAAAAATATTAATCTTAATGTTTATTTTTATATTCTTGTCGTTGCTATTAATTATCTTAGACAGCCTAATGTGGAAATCCAACAATTTATTAGGAAATCCGTTATTAGTATGTGTTTGTTTTACGTTATTTAATTCTTTAAAGAAAAACATGCGAGAGGATGAATTCTCGCGCGCTCTCTTGAAGAAATTATTAATAACACCTAAGTATGCATTCACTAGAAAAATTAAGATAGCAAGTGTCTTTATATACTATAATTAATGTTATTTTATAATTCCATGTATTTCATTAAAATAATCATAGATATGATGTTTTGGCAAATTAAAATATGGAAGAGAAAGGCTCAATCTAAAATTTAAAGAAATGGAAGAACTGCAATTTATTTTATTCCAAGAATTCGGCCGATTGATACATGTATTTTATTTCAACAGAGGTCTCGCTGTTTTTCCATGCAGTGTTCCCCAGTCACTTGTACCTTGTGTTGCATGTTTCTCCAAGAATTGTTTTCTAAATCACTTCTCTTTAACTTGATAAAGCATTCCTGAAACGTGCTTGCACCTACTTTGCCATTAACATAAATGTCAGCATCTATTACACAACGCAGAAAAGGAATTTGTTAGTCTGCCATGTTTTTTCAACAAAATGAAGGGAAATTATAATCTTTTCACAAACAGTTTTTACAGCGTCTATGTGAACAGACACTAAATAGTTGACAGACTGCCCAAGGTGTGATTTCTATAAAGTGCTATGTTCTTTATCAAGTAGGTGTCGAAATTCTGTATCGTCAAGTTCTTGACGATAGAATGTGAAATAAATCGACGCATAGGAAAATCAAGAGATCGTTTTCATAAACTCAAAAATGTCTGAAGATATAGAAAAATAACATTATAAACAAAGGTAATAGTGTTGGTTTGCTACGTAATGTCCAAGCTCCTGCATAGAAAGTAATGTATGAAGGTTTAACAAAAAAATAATGAAAAGACTGGAAACTATCGAGATGTGGTTCAAAGAATGTTGAAAATAACACGAAGAGAATTTGTGAAAAACGAAGTTTTTTTTTTTTAATAGAAGAATAGGTACTATGAACATCACTTGCGCGCAGTAACAGAGAGCATAAATTCTTAGGACACTGGAGGAGAAAGACAAAGATAGGTTCCAACGAAGGAAGATAGAGAGAGATCGATCGTTAAGGCGAAAGGCAAAGAGAGTTCACAGCAGAGGAACAATTAGAGGGGTCATAAATGGGAAAGACAGAAAGGCGTCGGAAAAGAGAGGTATGAAAAGGTTTAGATAAAAAGAAGACGGAAAAGAGAGAGACAAAAAGAGTTCATAACAGAGAAAGAAATAGAGGGGTAATAAATTGGAAATAAAAAGTGGGGTCTTAAAAGAGAGGTTATGAAAGGGAAAGATAAAGAGAAGACGGAAACGGAAAAGATGAAAAATGTTCATAATAGAGAGGTAATAAATTGGAAATGAAGAGTGAGGTCTTAACAGAGAGGTTGAGAAAGGGAAAGACTAAAAAAAAAAAAAAAGATGGAACGGAGAAAGACAAAAACAGAGAAAGAAATACAGGTGTAATAAATGAAAAAGACAGAGAGAGGTCGTAAAGGAGATGTTGGGAAAAGGAAAGATAATGAGAAAACGGTATGGAGAAAGGCAAAAAGAGTTCATAACTGAGAAAGATGTGACTGTGAAATGGTCTGCAAGCTTGTCTTCCTAGATCAATTGCGACTGAATAGTGAGTTCGATTCTCACTGGGTGCATGCTTGTTCGCTAGATCAGTTACGACTGAATAATGAGTGTAGTGCTCACTGGGTGCCTCATTCTTCCGGCCTTGTGCCACATCTAAGTCACGCTTAGAGAATCAACATAACGGTCAAAGACAAATAGAATTCGTAAAGAGGGGGTTATAAATGGGAAAGATGTCTTAAATGAGATGTTGAAAGGAGGAAAATAAAAGGAGTTTGGAAAGGAAAAAGAACGCTTGTGTATATGTATACACCTTCATGCGCGTGCGCGTGCGTAGGCGAGAGTCTGATTACCCTTCGTAGTAAGCGGTAAAATTGAAAAGATAGCATTAAAATTAAATAAATATAACCGTTTATTGGCAACGCACTTCTTCTTTAACAATTTTCCCAACGAAAGAAAATGAGTAAAAAATTGCCTTGGAAAATTGTCGAAAGGGCAATGCTGGTATAGAATCGTTTGACATTTAATTTTGTAAGAGAACCAGGAAATTGTTTTGTCTCGAATTCTACTAAAACTCATCTGTCACTATTTTTTTTTCTTTAAAAAAACAAATCATCGTTTCTTTTAAAATTCGGAATAAGCGCCTTGGAAATTTCTTGCGCATCAGTATTGATCTCGAGGGTTTGGCATTTAATGTTCTTTAAATACGGCCAGCACCACCTCAGTGCACATCCCCCCCACATCATGTAACATGACAAAGTTTCTGTGATCTGACTGGCAGAAGAATAAAGAAGACAGTTGTGTTTGGAGTGGAATGTCAGTTAGTTTGATGGCTAGAACTAATAATTTTAAGTGCGATTTATTTTAAGTTCCGCCTTTACCAAAATTTAAAATTCAGACAAGAATCAAAATTTTAATCTGTTTATTTAGCCTGGTGCCTGATTAATAATGGAAACGGTAGATCATAAAAAAAAATATTTGAATTAAGTTTTCAAAAACATACGTGTCAAATTAGAATTAACTACAAATAACAGCGAGAGTTTTAACTTAAAAAGTAACTTTGTATATTTTCTACAACATTGCTACACGCAGGTTGCTACTGCTAAATCTCTTACCAAGAATGCATTCAGCCCACGAGGACCACCTTGTACCTCCAGCTCTCATGGCCTTGGCCGAACTTTGGACAACCCTCCAGCTCCAGGCCAATCTGCTGGAGGTCCTGACGGATGAATTATTTCCAGCGGCTTCGTGGTCTGCAGCCAGGTCGTAGGCAGTTTGCAGATTGCAGGTGCAACTGGAAGCACATCAGGTCGTCGTAGGATGTGAGCGAGCCTGCGAATATGGTGTTGAGGGAGAGGCTCGTCGGGTCGGTCTTCCGGGAAAATTCCTCATTGGACACGGGATTAGACACACAGCTTCCACTATTGTTATTGTTTTATTTATATCATTATTTGATTGGTAATTTTTTAATATTTTAAAAATTTGGGTTTTTGTATTACATATATTTAATCCTTCAGAATAATTAATCCTTATGATTAATTACTTTTAATCCGAAATGTTTATTAGATTTAATTTTTCATTAGTATTATTTTGAATCATTCAGACTAATTAGTTTTAGTCTTTTGTTGTTAATATTTTAAACCTTCGTAATTATTACTATTAAAGTAATTGCTGAATATCGTTTGAGGAAGACCTTTGACCTCACTTCCGCTGCATCAAAGAGTGAGGGAAAATCGGAACGAGAGATAACATAATGCATCTTATGGCTATAATAAACAAGTCGCGCAGGTGTCCTGAGCGGAAAGGAAATGTGTGGTTGCGTGGCTGCATGGGGAAAAGGCGTGGCCACACGAAGTTGTGTGGGCACATGGCCGGAAGAGGCGTGGCTACAAGAAGTTGCGTAGGAAACATATCAGAAGAAGGCGTAGCCACGTGATGTTGCGTGGGTGTCCAAATGTTATAAAACCTGTTCCATGGCAGAGCTTTGGACAATCCTACAGCGCTAGGTCAATCTACTGGAGGTCCTGACGGACGACGTATTTCTAGCGGCTGCATGGTCTGCAGCGAGGTCCGTCAGAGAGGCTGGCTACATAACCTCTGTGATTCTCCTTCACTCTACCCAATCGCCGCAACTAGAACAATGAAGATGTTTATATATTTTTTATATATAAATGTTCGTCGCCTTATTTGAGTCCAACGGCAGTGTGCAACATAATTACTTGGGCTTTATTACTTTTAATAATTAAGATATTTTACTTCTAATGATTACTCCTAACCCTTAAATGCCCTTGTTTTTTTGTTCCCTTTTACGTCACTTCTGCCGGATAGAGTGTTTGAAGTAGAAAGCATCCAGATTTCGAATTCTGACTTTCAAAGTGACAATCATCCGCTCATTATATAAATAAGCAGCACAAAGAATATACGATTTTTCTTTGTGAAGTTTTCTCCTGGACTAAACTTTACAAATGTTCAACCCATGCCCGTTATATCGGCTTTTAAGTGTCGGATCGGCTGTAGAAGATATATGTGCGAGGTTTGACCAGATTGTATCGGGACTGGTGCTATAATAAGAAAACTGCAGCGCATATCAGTTCGACATTTAATCTCCTTCGAAGTAGCCCCCTTCTGAATTCACACGCTTTATTTAGCGTCGTTTCCATTCATGGAATAATTCTGGAACTCTTTTTTTTTGTTGATTCGTGGCTTTCACTTGGATCTCCACGACTTCTTTAAATCTTGTTCCTTTCAAGTGGGATTTGTTTTTTAGAAGGAGGAAAAAGTTGCAAGGGACGAGATTGGGGTCTATGATACTTGTCGGAATTTTGTCTTTGACCAAAACCTGCTGCACAAGTGATGGTCACTGATTAATCTACTGTTGTCTCGTGAGACGACCACACTCTACACACTTTCCTTCCAAGTACTGCTATTAACGACGAAAGTAAGCGAGAATGTTATAAATTAGTGTGTATGCGGAACAGAGTTTGAAGTCAATCTGTGCCAAGCTGCTTCACCCTGCGCCCTCTAGCTCCGTTACCATAACAACAGTCCGGATACTTTTTGATTATAATTTATGTTAGTAGTCGCAATAGCTGATTATAGAATAATGCTTTCAACGGAAACCCTTCTTCCTCTTTTCTTCCACTTAATGTGTAGGGTCATAGACCCTGACGGGAAGCGCTCCTCTCTAACTAGATAGTAAATGGCAATTTCCTTTGCTCAAGCTCTTGGATTCGGATTCTGCTGTTATTTAAAAGGTACACATATTTTCACACTCAGAATTTGTTTATTTTATCGGATATTATGAAATAAATATTTCATTCTGTTATTTATTCTTCCTCATCGTTTTGTTTACCCCCCAAAAAAAAAAAAAACGTTTCAGTGGTATCGATACGTTCCCTATATATATATATATATATATATATA
Organism: Acanthosepion pharaonis; assembly: GCA_903632075.3. Taxonomy (NCBI): domain Eukaryota; kingdom Metazoa; phylum Mollusca; class Cephalopoda; order Sepiida; family Sepiidae; genus Acanthosepion; species Acanthosepion pharaonis. Next base: position 1,021,098 of record CAHIKZ030000740.1, read on the forward strand.
TATATATATATATATATATATATATATATGTAGCACCTTAAAACCAAAAGTGGATAATGCAGATCTACTTGTCAAGGGAAATCAATTAATCAATAATTTAAGAGATAATTTAAAGTCTACATTACGACACTAGACAACGTTTTGTAAATGGACCTAAATCATTTTTTGTAATGACAACGAAAAATAGATGTAAATTGAAATCATCCATTTGATTCTAATTTGAAATCGTGAAGCTCATTTTACATTCTTTTCCCCAGACGAAATTTGCACGTCATTCTAACAATTGTCGCAAATCCATCAATTCTGATTTCACCGACTCAAATACAGATTTTAGTTATTTTCAGTCCTGTTACGTCGTAGGCCGACAAAGAAATGATGCATTAATATTTGTCGAATCGCGAAAGGCTGAGAGTAGACAAGTTGGGCATTATCAATCATTGGTAAATCTCAGCGGCAAGACCAATAATAAAGGGCATTTCCCGTCATTGGTATGACAATAAAATACATTCGCGTTCTGGGTAAGACGATAAACTACATTCGCGTCCAGGGTAAGAAGATAAAATACATTCGCGTCCAGGGTAAGAAGATAAAATACATTCGCGTTCTGGATAAGACGATAAACTACATTCGCGTCCAGGGTATGACGATAAACTACATCCACGCCCTGGGTATGACGATAAACTATATTCGCGTCCAGGGTAAGACGATAAACTACATCCGCGCCCTGGGTAAGACGATAAACTACATCCGCGTCCTGTGTATGATGATAAACTGCAACCGCGTCCTGGGTAAGACGATAAACTACATCCGCGTCCTGGGTATGACGATAAACTACATCCGCGTCCTGTGTATGAAGATAAGCTACAAACGCGTTGATGACGATAAACTACAACCTCGTTCTGGGTAAGACGATAAACTATATCCACGTCCTGGGTATAACGATAATATATATATATATATATATATATATATATATATATATGGTAAAATTTCGTAGAAATGAAAAAATGGCACAGAGAGGGCGAGCAAGGGAAAAGAGGCATGTTTGAGGAAAGGATAAAGAAAAGGACAAGGAACTACATCAAGGCATCAGGAGATGTCGATTGACATTACATTTGAATATTTGAAGACTATAGCCATCAAGGAAGCAAGAAAGAAGAGGAGAATTCCACAGACGGTAAGTGCGAGAAAAGAAACTATTCGGGTAGAAGAGACGGCTAGATTTCATCGTTTCGACAGTGAAAGAGATGCCAACATGGTGGCAGGTTTAAATTCATGCAGTTTGGGAACCAGTAAAAGTAGCAAGTCGGAGCAATTGTCGTGAAAATACTTGCAGAAAAGACAGAGGGAAGCAACGGCTCGTTTATGGGAAAGTGGCTGTAGACGAGATGCCAGATCAGGAC
>CAHIKZ030000740.1:1027500-1087500 GCA_903632075.3 Acanthosepion pharaonis
TCTCGTTCGACGTTAATCTAATCGCTTAATACCAAGGGAAATGACGGAGAATGTGTAAAATTGAAAATATGTTTTGCTGCTACGTCCCTGATGTACTCTAAGACTGAAAACTGTTGGTCGACCGACCTGGAAGCGAACGAAGGAGAATTGTCCAATTCACTAGACGGAAATAGAACGCTTAACATTAATGGCTATCGAAAGGCACGTTTTTAGCTTACAGCAGTGGCTCATCCTGTACGACGTCGGGGCTTTTCGTGTAGACGTAACGGTCGAAGGAGATTGCACAGAATCTGAATTGTTGTTCGTTGTGAACAACACCAAGTCTATCGCATCCCCTAAATAGGAACGTTGGCCAGATGCATGCACATACGCACATATATCGGGTCATATATATATATATATATATATATATATACAAAGAATAATCACACATAGAATTAATCAGAAGTATTAATGCGATTATTGGCGACATCCATCGCTAGAAAACATAGTATATGCATTAAAATCCTGTTCATCCATAGTGCGAGTTTTGATCCTTGACAAAAAACTTGTCTGTAGTTTTCAGTTTATTTGATGTTAAAATGCTAGTACTTACGGACAGTCTTCCATCCATCATCAGGCATGTGTTTTTTCCTTATAAAATCAAAAACTTGAGACGATATACCTGTATGTCGACCGAAAGATGTTTTTTGAATATCTGCTATTATTGACGGTTGTGTAAGATCTCGGAACGTGCAAAGACGCAACGCTAAGTTTTTCAAAATTTTTTTAAGTGAGAATTTTATTTAAATATTTCTTGTGATGTGTTAAATCCACGTATTCTATTTTTACAAGTGTATTCAGTTTTTATGTCATGAACTAAGTATATAGTTCAATAATATAGTGTAATGTCTTAGTAGTAGTTTTTTTATAGGAATTTTTTATGTACTGCGGATCGATAGTTTATAATTTATAATATATATATATATATATATATATAATATTCGAAAATTTGGTCCTGGTACGCAGAAAAGCCACTTTTTTCATAATTTCATCTCGCAGCTCAAATCGCTTCTCTTTCAACGTGGTTTTCTGATCGGGGAAGCAGCAGAAGCCAAACGGTGCCAAATCGAAAGAGACTGGGGAGACTGACGAACAAGTGGTTTGTTTTTCTTGAACGTAGGCGAGTGACGGAGCGGAATGATCGGGCGAATTCCCACCTCGTGAGCAATTTCCTGGATTGTGAAAAGAGGTTCTTCCATTACTATTCATCGAACCTTCTCAATCGGCTCCTCCTAGCGGCTTGTGAATAGCGTCTGAACGTGCCTCACAATCCACTCGGGGTGGCCATGTCTGAAGAGGTTGTGACATGATCTGAACTTTTCTCATGCCATCATTAACAAACGCCGGAATTAACCTTTTTTGTATAGTTTGAACACGAGTATTACCAAGACTTTGGATAAAGCCTGATGCAAAATGTGTTCGGTCAAATTGCGTGAAAATGAAAATCCGACGAGCGCACACTACACGTAGGTACTCTAGGCGTAACATGCGGGAACTTTATGCAGCCAACTTTACTTAAAATATTTTAACTGCATACATGTCGATAACGGAAATATTTGGCACTATTTACATTATTCGGATTTGAAAAGCACGAGAGAAGAATTTTAAATAAAATATTGTTTTACATAACGAATGTCAAATAAGTTTACGTTAAAAATCTTTTTTAGGGAAGATCATGTAACATTGTAATATGATTGTTGAAAACAAACCTAAATTTATTTTCAAGACTTCTGACGAAACTCTAGAAAGAGATAGTTAATTTGAACATTTTTATTTCATTTTTACCACACACAGACACACACACTAACAATTATACACACACATATATGTGTATGTGTATATATATATATATATATATATATATATATATATATATATATATATATATATGATGAGTCCAGACGAAACTTAAAAAATCCATTAGGCTATAATTTGTTTCATGAATATACAAAAATATATTCGTCTCTTCAGACCGACGTTTTCTTAATTAATAGAATCACTTTATCCAGACGAAGAGAAAATAGAGAGGAAAAAAGAAAAAAAATGTTTTAATATTAAAAGAGGAAGAAAGAAAAAAAATTAAAATTTATAATTTCAATATACGGTTTTAAAAAAATGTGTGATTCCAATTAAGAAAACGTTGATCCGAAGAGATGAATATATTTTTGTATATTCATGAAATAAATGAAAACCGAATGGATTTTTCAGGATTGCCTGGACTAATCATTATCACATTCCTTTGTTCTTATATTGGGCTCTATTTGGATTAATGTCCTCCTTGGAATTATCCCTACTAATTAAAATTGATATTATATATATATATATATATATATATATATATATATATATATATTATCTAATGAAAATGCATTATATATATATATATATATATATATATATATATATATATATATATATATATATATGTATATATCAATGCATATTTCATGAGATAACATAGACAAGTTTTGTCTTTTTTATTTTAAGGAAATTCCTTCCATATCGTCTTATAAGCTTAATAACATTATCATTGAATGACGAAAGAAAAAACTGAAAACTCCACAAATATACTTAAATGCCTATAATTGATAACAAGTCATTGGTTTATAACAACGGCTTCCCATATTTAACATTTCTCGTTTTCTCTCTCGCGTAGTCATGTGTGATGTCATGGGCAGCGATGTGATTTTCGCTTCCAGCGTCTCGTATGCAAGATTTAGTCGCTTGGAAACCTTCTAGCCAAACTAAAACAGATTATCATTGTTGCTATGCCCGTGTATTGTTTAATTTATTGCAATGTAATTGTCATCTTTGATGATGTCTTATGTAAGCTGAAAGCTTAGATAGGATTACAAAAATATGTTTCAATATGGTGATTTTATTTCGACTTTTAATGATAATGTTATTAAGCTTATCAGACGATATGAAAGGAATTTGCTTAAAATACATAGATAAAACTTGACTATATTATTTAATGAAACATGCATTAATGAAAAATGCTGCCTACATAGATAGACACATATATATATATATATATATATATATATATATATATATATATATATATGTATATATATATAATTATTATTCGAGAATTAAAACATAAATATGTTATAAATCACTACAAAATAGACATCACTATGAAAATTATAACATAAATATATTTTAAAATCACTACCAAAATAGCCATTTTGTTTCAATATGGGTATATATATATATATATATATATATATATATATATATATATATATATATATATATATATATATATATATATATATATATATATATATATATATATATATATACATACATATATATATATATATATATATATATATATATATATATATATATATATATATATATGTTGTGGATTCAGGATGAAATCTGGTCTCAAATGAATAACAGGAATGAAATATTGCAAATAAATGTATTGACGTAATAATGCAATTGCTAATACGGTTAGTAGGTCCAGAAATGCGGTTAGTAGCAATAATAATATATATACAGTCTAGGAAATTCAGTATCGAAGTAGGACTTCCTTCTGAGTCTGCGTGCTCGCAGCTGTAACTCCTAAAAAGCGGTTACCTCATACTCTTACTCTCTCTATTACTCTACCTCTCGGGTATTCACTGGCAGCAGTAGAAATACATACTGGTTGAGTCCACTTGCATGAAAAAGGGGTGGACCCCATAACAATATATATATATATATATATATATATATATATATGGTATCAAATGGCAATTGGAAAAAATCATACATTTTGCCGACGCGTTTCGTCTTCCGACTTTTTCAAGGCAAAAATGAAATCGAAATCGAAATCGAAAAGCAAGCTAATAAATCTACTAAAGCAGAAAGTGTTACTGAATATGAAAAATATAAGAAAAAGAGAATCATTGATAAACAGAGAGGACGATAAAAGAAGATTAATTAAGAAGAGAGTAAATAATGAGTGACATTTTCATTTCAATATCTGAAGGTCAAAGTTGACAGGAACGGAAGTGGCCGGGAAATAGTTCCACAAGCGCGAAATGTGAGAAAGAAATTCTTAGCATAGAACATCCGGTTACATGTAGCCATTGCAATTATAAAATGATGAAATCTTGATGCAAATGTACCAGTCTTAAATTCATAAAGACTAGGTACCATAAAAGTAAGTAATATTTGTTTTGATATACCACAAAACTGTGGCACAACGCTAAAAGTGCTGATAGGAGAAGACTGGTTTTCAATCTGTCATATCATAAACTTAGCTAGATACCCTTACTGACCAAAAAAAAACACAGTATTTCTTACACCAAAATAACACATTCTTTGAGGAAAGTACATCAGAACAATTACCATAAAAGTATTTATAGAAAAAGCAGAGGAAAACTACAGTATTGGGACATTGACTGAAGCCGAGATGCCATGTCAGGACCAAGAACATTGTAATGTGGTTCTGCAGAAATATGCTGAGGATACCATGTGAGCTACGACGAGGTTTTAGAGAAAATGGAAACAAAAAGGAAACATAAAAATTTATACATCAGGAATGAGAAAGGAAGGTTTGGAAAATCTGATACTCACAGGATAGATACAGGCACTAACAAAATGAGCACAGAACAAAATGGATGGGAGAAAAGGATTTGGGTGGAATAACAAAACGTCAAAACTTATTAAGAGCTATAAGGAAAAAAAGATGTGGAGGGCCATAATCGTCTACGTCTTGAAGGAAAACGGCACTAAAAAAAAGATTGGAATTATGACGGGCGTTATTTTAGTCAACTATATGGTTTAATACGGTTTTGTTTTCCTTGTAGTTTTAAGCTTTGACCAACCATTTGCCTGTTAATATCTCTGTGTATGTAATAAATAAATGACCGGCAAGTCTAATAGATTTGATTTGACAGTATCAGACTTTGTTCTTTCTTTCTGGGCAGACGTGTCTTGCGTTGGCTATTTCTATGCTCGATAATAAGGAATCTAAACGAGGAGATATTCATTTCAGTTCCATGGAAAAGAAAAAAAGAAAATTACGGATCAAAACAAGATAAGATTTCCCTCAATTTAGAATAAATTCCGCAGTATCCAAATTATATAAATCTCTTCTGTATTTATATGGAGGTATGTCGTCGGTAATGTGATGAAAAAGATTCCTTTAATCTGGAAGCAGACGAACAGCACCAGTCAAAGCTCCTTTCGTGTCAGGAAGATTTCGCCTAATTTTTGTGACAGGCGCAATATTGAATTGTTTAAAGATAGAATTATTGCTTTCTGTTCGTTTCCAAGCACGAAAAAAGAATATTGGACATTTGTGGAAAATAATCTCTTTTTTTTTCTCTATACGCCGTGTCCCTTCAGTATATTGAAGAGAATGGCACGCCACAACTTCCTATCTTTCGTAGCTCTAAGCATTGTTTTAAACGATTAAATCCGATGAATCTTGAAAACGATCCTTTTTCTAACCCTATAGACTGGAGGTACATAATCACAGGCGAAAAACTTCACCAAATCACAAAAAATGTCATGAGCTTTTCCTACAGCCTCTCCTTCTATATTCTTTTTCTTAAGCATTTCACCCCTAGCAAGGCGGGAAGATACTAGCACGCGAGGGGTTAGAGAGGATTTGGAGCGAGTGCAGATAGGAGTGATAGAGGAAAGGATGAGGAGAAGGATGAGGAGAAGGATAGTGGATGGATCAAGGCAACTGGAGATGTCGATTGACATTACATTTGAATAGTTGGAGATTATAGCTCTCAGGGAAACAGGAATAGGGAAGGGAGATCCACAGGCGAGAGGTGCGAGATATGAAGCTATTGGAGTAGTAGAGGCGGCTACATTTAACAGTTTCAACAGTGAAAGGGTGAGAGCGGGATGCCAACCTCGTAGGACGGTTGAATTCGCGAAGTCTGGGAACCATCGGAGCAATTACCATGAAAGTATTTGTAAAAAAGACAGAGTGAGGCGACGGCGCATCTGTGAGAGAGCGACTGCAGACGAGATGCCAGATCGGGGCCAATTACATTGCATATCCGTCTCTGGATCTAATCAAGAACCCCGAGGCAAACAGAAGGCGCTCCAGACCACACAAGGCAACAATACTCCATGCAAGAGTGAATGGTTGATTTGTAGATTTGAAGGATCGATTCCGGGGAGAAAAATTTCCTGGCGCGGCACAGTGAGCCAACTTTCCTTGCGGTGGACAAAGCAATTGATTCAATGTATCTGTTCAGGACGTGGGCGGTCTCCACACAATTTCTTTTCCTTTTTAGCTCTTAGAAAAGTTTGTCCTCTCTCTCTCTCTCCCTCTCTCTCTCTCTCTCTCTCTCTCTCTCTCAAGACATTATTCTTCTAACCATTTGCACAAGATCTTTGGGTAAGTCAAGCACTGTATTCCTATGCTCCCCCTTGCCTTCAATTTGTTCTTTGAATGTCACATTTTCTAAGCCCTCACTCCTCATTATATATGCTAGAAATTTCAGTTGACCCTGAGGCAAAGTATACGTCTTATTTTGTTCCATTTTCTCTAAAACATCGTTGTTGATTGCATGTTAAATCTATGGTATTTTCGGCATCCTTCTGTAGGACCACATTTTTGTTGCCTGATGTCTCTTCTTCATGAGGCGATTGTCCAACATTCACTGCCATATAAGAGGACTGATGTTACGTAACAGTCCAATACTCTTTCAAACAACAGGAACAGTTGAAATGCGTAACGTATGCAACTAGAATATAAATAATATAATCAAGCTGTCAAACTTTCCACACTACCAAAAAAAATATATATTTGAAAAAGCTATAATCAAGAAACAATACTTGAAGCAAACGACATGCATGCTCAAAGACAATGAGTTCAGCGGATATATAAAATTAGAAAGGGACGTAAGGCAAGGATGTGTCTTCTTGCCAGATTTATTCATCCTATACAACGAAGCATTTCTGAAAGAACTGGAAATCCTACCAGGATCCAGCATTGGCGGCCACAATCTTAACAACATATGATAGGCAGATGACAGTGTACTGATAGTAGACACGGAAAAGAAATAACAAAACCACATCAGTAAAAGAATGAGCCCAAAATTCGATTTGCAGGTCGGAGACACTAAAATCAAACAGGTGCGGAAGTTTAAATATCTGGGAAGTGTTTTGACGGAGGACGCTATGTGCGACGCTGAGATCCAAAGACGTATTGGGATGGACAAAGCCACAAAGCTAGGCAGAGTATTGCGAGACAGGAGGATTACTTTGGTAAAAAAAAGAAAAGAGTATTTAGCTGCTACGTGACATCTGTCCTCCTTTACAACAGAAAATGTTTGACGGTCTTCTCAAAGATGAAGAAGATACTCGAGGCAACGGTGGTATGGTTCTACAGAAGGATGCTAAGGATATCATGGGCCGAGCGTGTGAGCAACGGTGAGGTTTTGGAGAGGATACAAAAAGAGAGGAAACATACTTAACATCAGGACGAGGCAAATAAAATTTCTAGGAAATGTAATGAGAAAGGAGGGCCTGGAGAATCTGTTACTCAGAGGTCGAATAGGGTAAAGAGATACAATGGAAAACAAGGCATGACATACAGTAGCGAGCATAAAGATCAGAATTATGTTAAGAAAAAGTCTAAATGTGAAATAACTTTTTATTTTAAAGCTTCATAGAACATGTTATCAAGTAAGAATAAGAATATAAAGATAAATTATATAATTCCATAATATAAAGCTCAATAAACTTATTTTGATAAAGTTATAAGAATAATTATATGACATTTGAAGAAAATAGATGATCAAAAACATCAGAAAGATTAGATAAATCAATAAAATATAATAATTATTTTGTATTATTGAAAATTTTTTAAGGTAAGAATATAAAATAGGTTATTTCACTAAATTACACCGGCTCTTTACTATCTCTTGCATTGTAAACATGACGAAAAAAATCTGTGACGTCATTGGAGCTTAGAAAACTGATAGTCAAGTTACGTAATGAAGATAAACTCTCGATTGGGGATATTTCAAAGGGTTTGGGGAAATTTAAAAGTGTTATTTATAGTATTTTACGTAAACTTGAGGAAACTGGGTCATGTGAAGCCAAGAAACCACCTGGCAGGCCTAGGAAAACTACTGTAAGGGACGACAGATGGATTGGTAAGGATCGATTTGCGACAGCAACCGCTATCTCTAAAAGAGCTAATGCTAACCTTGGCATTAAAATACCAAGGCACACTATTTCCCGAAGACTTACTGAAATAAATCTGAACAATCGAGTAGCCTCTACGAAGCCTTACATTTCTAAAAAGAACCAAATAAGCCAATTGAAATTTGCCATACGTCTTATGGACAGAAGAACAGTGGGATTGTGTTCATTTCAGCGATGAGTCAAACTTTAATTTCTTCGGTTGTGACAGGTGAAGGTTCATTCGACGCAGTCCTAAGGAACAATATTTGCCTCAGTGCACTAAAAGCAGCGTTAAATTTGGAGGAGGAAGTTTGATGGTGCTTGGCATGATACCATTTGCTGGTACGGGACTACTTGTAAAATTAACGCAACTGTATACAAAGTGATATTGAAGAAACATGTATCTAATTTGGGAACTGCAATTAACCAACCAGCTGTATTTATGCAAGATAACGCACCATGTCACACAGCGAAGTCTGTTAAGATATTTCTTTATGAGGAGGATGTTACTGTTATGGAGTGGCCTGCTCAAAGCTTAGACATGAATCATATTGAAAATGTTTGGAAGTTACTAAATGAAAGAGCTAAGGAAAAAAATCCAACAAGCGTCGAAGAACTATGGACTGATTTACAAGGAGAATGGGAGAAAATATCCGTTAATGAATGCAAGACATTAATTCGCTCATGTAGCAAAAGATGTCAGGCTGTTATTGCATGTAAAAGGTCTACACATCAAGTACTAATGAATTATGAACGCTATTTTTATTTGGATATGGTGTATCCATTATAATAGTATGATTTTGTTAATCGTTCTGATGTTTTTGATCGTCTATTTTTTTCGAATGTTATATAATTATTCTTATAACTTTGTCAAAATAAGTTTATTGATCTTTATATTTTGGAATTATAGAATTAACCTTTATATCCTTATTTTTCTTTGATAAAATGTTCTTTGAAGCTTTAAAATAAAAAGTTATTTCACATTTAAACCTTTTCTTAACACCATTCTGATCTTTATGCTCGCTACTCTATCTGGCGGGCTTAAGCAGGTGGATGACAGAACGTGATCTGGGGGAGGTGGCAGAGGGACGAGACCTACTGAGAACTGCAAGGGATAGAAGGAGGTGGAGAGCCATGATCGCCTACGTCCTGAAGGGACACGGCACATAAAAAGAAAGAATAGATAATATTTAGTAAGCATAAATAATCTAATTTCCTCTCAAGAAATGTTTTAATAAAAAAAGACTTTGTAAATTTCAACCGAAAATATCACTAACTGTTCGATCAATGAATGCCGAATGTTTTCTGTATGGTGATGTCTCATAAAGGGTGTTTGTAAGCGATCTGGGATTGCAAAAGAAATGTTTGTCGCAGATTATTTTCACATCACAGAGAATAAATCACTAAGTTCAGACTCTAACATCGGGGACAGAAAGAAAATGCCGAAAACTCGATTCGCAAGTACTATTTCACAAATCACAATGCACGCAACCAGTCCGAAAAATAACTCACTCTCCAACAAACGTGGAAGCCAAAATAGCCGACTTTTTTTCACCCCGATTCGAGATCACTAACTGCTTTTATCGGCCGAGCATTTTTTCATTCGTCGACAGCCGGGAGAAGATGTTCAGTATTTTGCATATCAAAATACTTTTATAGCGACTCCTGCGACGGACTTGTTTTTTAATTCAAATATTCCATCTTCAGCATGTCATGCGGAATACGTGCCGTTTTGTTTGGTAAGTAATTTTCTTTTTCGTCACATTTTCCGTCGTAGAATACACGTGACGCGCTGTCGTTTGGTTTGACGAGGTAAGTCGCCGTTTTCTTCGCTATAATGATCCAATAACTTGGACTGATTTTAAATGTGAATTAAGTTTAAGCGTATAATGGTGTTTTGCTTTTTCTTTCCCATTTAACAACTTAAGTGTTTGGCAATTTCAACCAAGGAAAGATTAACAATTAAACAACGTGTTAAAATTATCGAAACCTATATTGCGATAATAAATAGACTCTCCATAAAAGACCAAACAGCCAGCTGGTTCTTGTGTCATTTTGACAATCAGTCAAATAAACTAAGGTTCAGGAATATGCAAGTTTATGCCTTTCTAAATGGAGTCTCATATAAATTAGTCCATGCAGCCAGTAATCAAATATTGAATTATATGTTTCTGACTTACAGTGTGGGTGCCAATATTTCATGATCTTCGAGACAATGATCATTGACGTATAAAAATGGATGATTTTAAATTAATCCCTCTTGTTGTACTCATTACAGAAAATGATGGAACTATCCAATTGTTTTTTTCTTTCTTTATTAAAACATCTGATTCGACAAATGAAACATCATCTCAGTAAATTGAACAATATATTAGAAGACTTTTAAACAATTAGAAAAACAAAATCAAGTGAAAATATCAAAAGTCAAATATAGGGTGTTCTAATAACTTGAACCGATTTTAAATGTAAATTAAGTTTAAACGTCTAATGATTTTCTTTTTCTTTCACATTTAACAACTTAAGTCTAATTTCAACCATGGAATGATTAACGATTAAACAACGTGTTAAAGTTATCGAAGCCTATTACGAAAAAATGACGTTCAAACAGAATTTGAATGAGAAGTACCCAGGTCGCATCATCTATCGAAACATCGAAGTCAGTTGGCCACCATGATCGTGCGACTTGACGATTTTATTTTTCTTCTTTGGGGTCATCTCAAAAGTCAGTTCTACGCCAATAAGCCATCAACAATTCAACATCTGAAGGATGAGATAATAAGACATATTGGTGAGATCGAAGAGCAACTATGTAGAGACGTCATCAAAAACGTTGACCATTCAATGGAAGTGTACCGCCGAAGCTTTGGCGGAAATTTAGGCGATATTATTTTTCACACATAATTGCCATGACTTAAATAACATGATCTAATAGAGAAATAAATAATTTTTCACCAATAACATTGATTTATTTACTTTCATTCGTCTTAATTAGACACCTTTTATTATCTTTAACATTTTCTTTTCTGCCTTCGCTATATGATACATGGTGTCTGTTGAATTTACTTTAGATTACAACTATAAGAGAAAGTATCTCCACTAATTCGCTAAAAAGAGCACACCATGATGAAAAAAGGCCCCAAACTTGATGAAAAAAAAAATTATCATCTGTTTCTGTTATTATTAATAAATAAGACGAAAGTATTTTCTGATTATTTTATTAATTTTTTTCATCCTATTTAGAACATTAGAGATTTTGATTAAAATCTTGTTTTTCTTGACTCAGTGGAATGTCATTAAAAACATGTCTTAACCGCGCTGTCTTGTTTTTGAGGTGTTAAGTGAAAGTTAAATCGATGTATTGATAGCTTAGGTCAGGGGAAGTTATAAGACGGAAGAACAGAAGTGATATGTTTTTTTAGAATTTAAGTGAACTTATTTAACTACACAGTAATTTTAAAATTATTAACGTATACTTTCAGCAATCTAATGTTTTATTGAGTTTTTTTAGATACATTAGCTTTATAGCTTTACGTTTGAATATGTTTTCGGGAAAAATAAAATGTAAAATACTAACAATAAAACAAATTTAAAATTTCATAATTGAGATTGAGATAAAATTTCACAAGGGAAATAATTTACCTAAAATTTGTACGTACATCTCATGAAATTTTATGGTATTATTTTTATTATTAATTTTTATACCTAATAATTATAGGTACCGCTTTGATTTCTATGAAATCCTATTTATTTAATGTGTTAATTTTTAATTATCCTTGTTTTTATTAGGTTGGTGCAAAAATAATGACGTAATAATGTCGTTTTTTGACGTTAAAATTACGTCAAAAAACGACATTATTACGTCATTATTTTTGCACCAACCTAATAATATTAATTGATATGACAGTTATGAACATGTGAAATGTTTGTATTAATTATGTAAACATTTACACATTTAATTTATTTAATCATAGTCCACTAAAGATAGAAGTGTAGAAATTTTAAAAAAATGCAATGCAATTGATTTTAGACTTTCGCGAAAATATGGTGGTTCTTTTCTGAAAATATTCTAATGAAGTTATGTCGTAAAACAAAATTTGAAAATGCGACGATGATGGATTCAGTCAGAGAATTTAACACGTATTCGCAGTACGCAAACTAAAATTTTCTCAGGTCAGTTTATTGTCGTCAGGGGAAACAACTCTCAAATCACGTATCATTAATGTCATGTACAGTCATCCATATATTTGGAAAAGGAATGTTTTTATGCACACTCAAAAACAGTGTAAAATTCTATTTTATAATATAGGTGTGCCGCAGATTTTAATAAGCTTTCAAATTTATGATCTACTTAATAACAGAATTCTCTAAAATTTACGAACTGAAACTTAATTTTAAAATATTTATCAACTTTATCACACTTTTATTTGAAATTGATTAAAAACAGAAAAACGTTGTTGTAGAAATTAATTTTTCATCGGAAAAATATTTGGACTTCTGACAATATTTTCCTTAACATACATTATTCATAAAATCCATTAAAAGCTTTTCTAATTAAATAATGTCTTCGTTTTATTGGGTTTTCTATGTTACGATTCAGAGCTGATTTTCAGTTACAGTGAGATTCGATTTTCGAAATCTATGATTTATATTCCTCAAAGTCTTCTGCTTTTAACTAATATAATCAACATAAGTTACACCGTTGAATTTCGTGAATTTTCATAAAAATTAAGTAAGGTCGCGTTAAAAGTTTGAACAAAATATTTTTGCCATGATATTCTGAGAAAAACATGTCGGAAATAATTGCATTCATTTGTGAATAAGTTCTGAAAGTTTCTTTAGAATCTATCAATTATTTGATTTTTGCAAGAATTTCGAAAATAATGTGTTTTTAACGGCAAAAAAGACGCAAGAAAAACGTTTTAACTAAAATGTTGTAAGAAGGAATGAAAAATGTTTGCAAAATAAACCAAACATACTTTGGTCTTCCTTTTGAATAATAACATAAAAAATTTGATGATAAAACTATGTTTTCATCAAGTTTGGATAATTTATTTACCATGGCGTGCTCTTCTTTCGGGGAATTAGTTGAGATACGTATATAAGAATGATTTCACTTTTTATATGTTCGCTTCTTAGCCCTGTCAAAATTATTATTACGAAATGATACTAAATCTAAAACAAATGACGGAATAATTTACATATTTATTTCGAGATTCTTGATAAAATACAAAGTCGAATCTGCAAAGTTATTAGTCCTGATATGGCATTTCAGTTTCAGCCACTTTCCCGCCGAAGTAATGTAGGCTCCGTGCGACTTTTATATAAATAAATAGGTCATTTTAATATAAAATATTAAAAAGAACATCTGATTATCGAACTCCTTAATAATGTATTGATTTTTTCCTTTGATATATATAATATTGCTCTGTATTTTGATACATTGAGCTCTCTTCATAGACTTATCTTTTCAATATTTCATGTTAAAAGACCTATCCTTGCCACTTTAGGTTTTCACACACACACACACACACACACACACACACACACACACACACACACACACACACATATATATATATATATATATATATATATATATATATATATATATATATATATAGCTAATATTAGTGGTAAATATACACATACATATGCAAAATATATAAATATATATACATAGGTGCATACACATACATGTATATATTTTGAATAAAAAATTCCAAGAGGATAGAATCCAGGCCAGAGTAAGGATATAATAAAAAGGCTTAAACACTAATATTCCATCGTAAATACCTCTCTTAAACTTCTCTCTGTTAAGGTTTAATCTCCCACCTTCTCTCGTCTGTTACCCCTCTCTTTAGCTCTAACATTCGTCCCACACTCTAATACTTACACTCTCACTAAATTTTATTTTTATTCCCGGTGTAGTTTTTTCTGTTTTCTTTTTGAATTTGTAGGTCTGATGAATTGAATCGTATTTACGATTCCAATGGAATAAATTATGACCATGGAATATTAGTGTTTAATCCTTTTTTTATTATATATATATATATATATATATATATATATATATATAGATAGATAGATAGATAGATAGACTCGTTTCGAAAAACCCTCGAATTTTTGATTTGCTAATCAAATCAATCTCGAGGAAAAAAGATATTTTAAAAAAAGAAAGAGCTACAAACATGGACTTCTGCCGACAAAAAAAAATCGCACAGATGCAGGTCTGAAGCCCAAAGAAAAAACCCCGATACGAGTAACAACTAACTGTGTATCTATATATATATATATATATATATATATATAGAGAGAGAGAGAGAGAGAGAGAGAGAGAAAGAGAGAAAGAGAGAGAGAGTGAGAGAGATATTTTATATATATATATATATATATATATGTGTGTGTGCGTGTGTGTGTGTGTGTGTGTGTGTTGAGGGAGAGGGAGAGAGAGAGAGGAAAATTTTCCGATTTATTTTTGAATTTGTTGATCTGATGAAATGGATCGTGATTACGATTCGAATGTAAAAATTTTTAACCATGGAATATTATATATATATATATATATATATATATATATATATATATATATATATACAAATAGGAGTAAGAACAGATGGAGGAAAATTTACATAGCATTTACTTTTAAAAAGTAGACCAATATATTATTATTTTTATTATAAGTGTTCATAATAAAACATGTATAAATCGCTACACAAATGCATACATGTTTCAATACTACGATTGTACTTCTTCAGGCGGTGTTAATTAATTGCTGATTAAATGATTTTTAAGAAATTTAAATGCAAAGTGTTACCTCTTTTCCGAAAGTTAAAGGTGGGAGGTACATAAGGTCAGAATTAATATTACAGTTATGGGTATGTTTTCATCAACCAATTAAAAGTCAGATCGACGCTCACTAGAAAAGTAATTTCAGGGGGTGGAGGTGGGTCAGTTATGTCTTCATGTCATGATGAACTGGAATATAGACAGACCATCATTGACAGCTGCGGGATTGTAGATAAATATGATAGGTTCAAGTTTTTGAAAGAGCGTTGCTGTAAGTGGTAGGTTAATCAGACTTCAATTTAACAGAAAATTAAAAGAAAAATTAATTTCAGGAAGCTTTTTAAAGAGGCCTGTAGATAAGATTACAAAAGTGTAATTTTTATATAAGATATTAATAATACTAACTGGACGGTAATTATTAAAGCTGAATAAACAAAATAAGGTAATTACCAGTAGAGGGTGGGCACTTATATACTAATAAATTATGGCTATAAGAAATGGTAATACGTAATTTTTTCAAGATTTAATTATATTTTAAATTAAAAAATAAAATGTGTCGGCAATTCACAGCTAATTCACTCCTTTAGTTTAATAGAGTATTTTGTTAGAAAGTTTGATGATTTTTAATTTTTCATGTATAAATAAGAAGCAAGGTGTATTTAAAAATTTACAAGTTCTACATTTTTTTTTATTTTCCATTTTACCGTGAGGGGTTTTATTAACTTCTTTTAAGTTCCAAAACTATTTAGAAAAGGATGTCCTATTTTTGTACGCGTGATTGGAGAAAGATAATATATGTTGGTACCACGTAGTAAAAAAAGGAATTCTTGGTAATCCCGATATAAAATTTTTAAACTGTTGGTTTTTCTAGAGTAGAAATAGTGCTTATGTAAACAAGAGAGCCTGACATCTGTTTTGAAATGGATATTCGTTAGAATTTCTATAATTACGTTGTTGGTAATATCTGCGTTTATTATTTTGGAATGGCAATTACTACTCAGGTTTTGGTATCCACTTAAAATAATCTGGAAAAATTATTAGAAAATATAATAATACAATTTTAAATGAAGACATACTCACGAACCAAAGTTTTAATTCTGACCTTATTTAATGATAAATATACATTTTTTCTCGTCGGTAGCATACATTTGGGTTTCATGCAAAATCAAATAGCTAGGTTCTGACGAAAAGAGGAGGAAAACATATATATTGATTATTAATATAATATATATATATATATATATATATATATATATCACACACACACACACACACACACACACACACACACACACATATATATATATATATATATATATATATATATATATATATATATATACGCACGTTCAACCGTTGAGATCTGTTATAATCAGCATCCGATTGTTTCACCGTTGGTCGAACTTACTCTAATGGACATACTATAGAAGGCGACAAGCGACATTATAACAGAGTCACCGGAAGTCCGTTGCTGTTCGAAAGCTTGATTATGCTGGTCGAATTCCATACGGTAATTCTCTAAGCGTAGTTTAGATGCCGCACAAGACCGAAAACGTAGAGTGGATCGAACTCACGATTCAGTCGTAACTGATGTAGCAAGACAAGCTTGATAGCCATGACACCACGTCATGGTCTCAAGGTCACATTCCATATGAGCAGCAAAGGAAGGTCATGAAATCAACTGTCTGGGTGAATTCCTAGCATTGGCACTTTTTCTCCTCTGATATTCTTTCATCTTCAACAAATTCTTGTTAAGCCAAATGGCGATAGAAAATGGACGATCGGAGCAGCTTTTGGTGAAGCTGGAAGCTTCTACTCCTGAATTTGCGCGTTGGTGCCGAATTTAGCCATCAGCTTCTTTATCAAAATGGAAGCGATCAGGAAAGAAAGAAATTAAATTTATGGATACGAGATAAAACCTACGAGAAACGAATATATGTATATATTTATGTGTGCGTGTGTGTGTGTGTGTGTGTTGAGCGTGTGTAACAGCCAAATTGTCTAAATCCTGTAACAGCATAATTGTCCACCCCCAAAAATGTTTAATATCGAAAAAACACTAAACTAATTGAGTACCTTTCTTTTCAGATTTTCAGATAATACATTTAGCCATCTTCATACCATATTTCGTAAGAATCACTGAAAAACCCTTTCAGTTATTCAGCTCGAAAGTGAACAGCTTAAAATTGTTTCGTGTCAGACCAACTGTCATTCTCAAATGAGCAATGATGAGAGGAAAATGATCATTCAGGCTTTCAATAATACATTCATACTCTGGATTAGGTTAGGTTTCAAATGTTTTATGTATATAGCTTCAAGAATTTTTAGTTTTTTGGTTATTGTTTTCATGTTTAAGTATAGTTGTATTTTCAACAAGGATTTTCCGGAGTTGTGTATGCGGCCAGGCATGTTGTTTTAAATACCTAAAAATGTTCGAGTTATCATTCAATCCTAACCTGAACAAAATAAACTATGAAGTCTCCACAAATATTCTTAAATGCCTATAATTATTAACAGAAGCAACTGGTTTATACCAACGGCTTCCCATACTTAATACTTCTCGAATTCACTCTCGCGTGGTCATGTGTGACGTCATGAGCTGCGGTACGATTTTCGCTTCCAGCGTCTTATATGCACGTGTTTATTGTTGTTCAGAAATCATCTATGTAAACAATGACTGGCTATCATCACCGTCTTGTCCGTATATTGCTTAATATATTGTACAGTAATTGTCATCTTTGATAATGGCTTATGTAAGACGAAAGCTTAGATTGGATTAAAAAATATGTATCAATATTGTGATTTTCTTTCTTCGTTTAATGATAATGTTATTAAGCTTATCAGACGATATGAAAAGAATTTACATAAAATAAAGCGACAACACTTGTATATATTATTTAATGAAACAAGTATCAATGAAAAAAAATGCTGCCTAAATACGCTCATTTTATATATATATATATATATATATATATATATATATATATATATATATATCTGTGTGTATGCTGCTATTAGTTTTAGGAATTGCTTCGGGGTTTAATTGTTCAATGTTGGAAGTGTTTGCTAACCAATGAGAATTGAACTAGCTGCCGCTGTCTTTATATACGTGGCGGGTTGAATAACAGCTGCTTTACTGTGAGCTGCAGCAAACACTTTATATGTAAAACAACTATCTGTAACGAACGATGCAAGACAACGAAAGTGACAACGCACTCCATTTTCTGCTTAGTCTCCTTTTGCTTAATTTAAAAACATCAAAAAGTATACATAAAAAAAAACCAAATAAAATAACTTCTACATAATAAAAGAAAAATAACAAATAATGTTGAGGAGTGTAGAGTAAAGACAAAGTGAAATTAAGAATGAACGCCTGACAACTTTTACTTGCTAGGCATGGCAAGCACTAATCAGAAGCCGAGCACAACGCCATCTAAGCGACACCTGTTCTTCACAGACTCTGTGAAGCTTTTCCACTTCCGCTTCCTTCTTTCACTTTTTTTTTATTTATTTTCTTAGCAATGAATTTGACTTTTCTTTGTTTTCTAATAATACACAGCATTTCTTTTATGTTTCTTATCATTTTCTTTTTTTCATTTTCTTTCTTCTCATCCCTTTTTTTTATTTCTCTTTCTCTCAATTCCTCATTTTTTCTCTCCTTTATTTGTTTTTCTTTTTTTTCTCGGTTTGATTTCTTTATTTTTTCCCTCTTTCCCCTTACTTTCCTTCTTTTTTTATCTGTTGTTTATTAATCTTTTTCTTTCTCCTCATTCTTTATTTCTTTTTCGTATTCTTTGGTTGTCTTACTTTCTCTTTTCCTGATTAGCCGACTATTTGGAAACTTTGAACCGTTTATACAACATCTACTCGTCTTCTTAATACACTGAATAAATCTGTTTTGTCGATAATTGTGCTGTAGATAAGAATAACGTAGACAATATGAGTAGTAATAAGCAAGTTTTCTTTCGTTAAACAACTCTTTCAGACTATCTAAGAATTTATAGGTCAATTGGTCATATAGATATCTTTCAAAAAACTTGTTTCAAAATTCCATATAAAATCTTGTATACGTCGTTTTTTTTAGAGAGACCAACACAAATTTTCTTTTTAAATTCCCTATTTTGTCTAAATATTATTATAGTAATTGTTCTGTTGTTTTCCTTTTTGGTACCTAGACTTTACGAATTCAAGCGCAGTACTTGATTGGTTGCTAGGTCTCATCCTTTTACATTTGAAATTGCTAGATCTCCCTGTGCCGCGCCAGGAAATTTTTCTCCCCGGAATCGATCCTTCAGATCTACAAATCAGCCATTCGCCCTTGCATGGAGTATTGCTGCCATATATGGTCTGGACCCCCTTTTATTTGCCTCAGGGTTCTTGATAAGATCCAGAGGCGGAAATGCAATATAATTGGCCCCGATCTGGCATCTCGTCTACAGTCGCTCTCTCACAGACGCACCGTCTCCTCTCTCTTTTTTACAAATACTTTCATGGCAATTGCTCCGAGGAGCTGTATTCGCTGGTCCCCAGATTTCATGAATTCAAGCGCCCTACGAGGCTGGCATCCGGCTCTCACCCTTTCACTGTTGAAACTTTTAAATGTAGCCGTCTCTTCTACTCCAATAGCTTCATATCTCGCACCTCTCGCCTATGGAACTCTATTCCCTATTCCAGTTTCCCTGAGAGCTATAATCTCCAACTATTCAAATGTAATGCCAACCGACATCTCCAGTTGCCTTGATCTATCCACTATCCTTTTCCTCATCCTTTCCTCTATCACTCCTATCTGATCTTGCTTCAAATCTTCTGTAACCCCTTGCGTCTTAGTGGCTTCCCGCCTTGCTTAGGGTGAAACGCTTAAAAAATAAATGTAACCATAAATTCTATGCTGCCTTTCAACTTCGACCATCAAAAATTTAATCTCAATGTCACTCATCTTCAGAATCTCTTAATTCTGTTCGTTTATTGTCCTCTCTCTTAAAAAATGTTTTTTCGTACTTTCTTCCACTAACAATAACCCCTCACGTCTCAGTGACTTTATTGATTGCGACGAAATGATAAAAAAAATCCCTCCAAAATGGTTAGCATATAGCATATGCTATAAAGAGTATTTAAATTAGATATTGCATATCAATAAATCACAAATTATTAGCATAGATAAACGCTAAAAAGCAGGTAAATTGGTCGATTGATTTTGTTTAGCGGCATATCAACGTCTATAGGTTATTTAATGGCGAAATCTAAATATTTTGAACGTAATTGTATGCCTTCAAATATAGTTAAAATATATTGTTGGGCATTTTGCTATAAAATGAATTCTTGATAATTCTACTATAAAAATGTATTCTTGGCAATTTTGTTATAAATATGTATTTTTAAAATTTCAGTGATTTGTTTTTTTTTTTTTGTGGGTACACTATTTGCCCGTAGCTAGAATCCTAACACTTGTTACTAGCATGGGTCAGGGTGGACTTGAGAATAACAGCAATTAAGAGATATAAAGCAGGTAAATATTTAAATTATATCACGAAAATATTTAAACCCAGAAATGTCTCTGGCTTGAATATATTTAATGGCTTCCATATAATTTTACGTGAAATGATGAATAGTTTAAGATGCAGTTCCTTCGACACGTAAACATTAACATAGAAAGACACAAAGCTGCTGATTTTATCTCATAGGTGGAAAGTATTCAATGCTAGGCGTTCGAAATTGCGTTAGCAACAGCATTTACTTCAAGGTAATTCCGCCATTGATATAGGTCGACTGCTATTTTCGATTGTCTATGTATAGTGTACCTTCAGGGCTTTGGTGATCATGGCTGTCCACAATCTTCTATCCTTTTTAACTTTTAAATAATTTAATTTATTTTTCTTATGTCTCCTAAACGTTGTTCCACCATCCCCAAGCTCTCTAGGAAGGTTAAGTGTTGTTTTTCTATTTTCCAAGCTCTTAAGGTCATTCGGTGATCGCCATGCGCTCAGCTGACTACATTTAACCCAACACTTTATGAGGCCTTTAACGATTCGAAGACCTCATTACTCAAACACAGGAGTCTGTCAAAAGAGGTGCGAGGTAATTCTACTGTATTTTATTAAAGGACTTAAGCTATTTTTATTAATATGTTCTCTCGCTGATCTGTACTTTTGTCCATGGAAAATTGCTAAGACGAACTACATTCCCTATTCTCGCCAATTTAAACCTTCACGGCAAGGACATGCCATGACACTTACAGAGTAGCAAACCACCCAGGTTCTCTCCGTATTCTATCGGTGTTCCACTCTAATAACGTCTTCCCGCGAATCACTGCTCTGTGGAATCGACTCTCAAGAGGATTTTCCCCCGATTACTCAAGTCTAACCGCTATCTTCCCCTCCTATCTGCACAAATGGCCCCCTAATCTACCTCGAGTACCCCCACGGGACTTTTAAGGGCGAACCTTACTGTAAAAATAAAATGTCACATTAAAGTTCTAAGCTTCTCACTGTAAACGCAAATATACAAATGTCATGAACAATGCTAGATTTGGTCACCTCAAGGCGGTGTAATGGTTAGCAAGCTTGTCTCGCTAGAACAATTACAACTGAGTAGTGAGTTCGATCCTCACTGGGTGCTCCATAGTTTCAGCCTTGTGCCATATCTAATCTACGCTTAGAAAATAAAGGGGCTCCTCAAGGCGGTGTAATGGTTAGCAAGCTTGTCTCACTAGAACAATTACAACTGAGTAGTGAGTTCGATCCTCACTGGGTGCTCCATAGTTTCGACCTTGTGCCATATCTAATCTACGCTTAGAAAATAAAGGGGCTCCTCAAGGCGGTGTAATGGTTAGCAAGCTTGTCTCGCTAGAACAATTACAACTGAGTAGTGAGTTCAATCCTCACTGGGTGCTCCATAGTTTCGGCCTTGTATCACATCTAAGCTACTCTTGGAAAATCACAATGAAACAGTCGGCCAGATTGTTTATCTGTCGAACTCTCAGCCTTGAGCAGAGAGGAATCCAGACGAGGCTTTGCCGAAGGGCAAAGTTCCCTCGCGGGAGGTAGTGAGTCCCTGAACCCGTTTATGCGGGTTCTAAGGGAATATTTTTGACCGAGCCTACGGGCTCGGAGAACCCACAATAAGCACGGCCTTGTGCCACATAAATCCCTCGGGGGCTGTTAAATATTTATAATGCTAGATTCAATTTGAGTCCATTTTGCTGTTCCTATAACAACATAGCAAGAGTTTAACAACAGGAAATCTTTGTTCATTCGTTCCAAGTTTAATTATGAATTATAAATATTCTGTAAGGAAAATACCACACCGTGGATTTTTGACAGGAAAATTGATAAATACTGTTTATAAGCTTACCGCAATGAATGTGGAATGTCTCGCTTACCTGTAAACAAAAAATAAAAAAGAATATTAGACAAAACATGAAATAGACAAAAGCATTGAAAAAATATTCGCTAATAAACAATATGACATTTCGTAACAGAGAATTATTTATTAAAAACGGCACAAGCTAGCATAAGACCAATTTCAAATATATACAACACAGAATGCTGGAAAAAGGGTCGGTTGCTTGTATAGCTTTAGAAAATATATGGTTGCTAATGTTATGAACTGTTTTTACAAGGGTTAGTTAAACAAAGCAAAAATGTGGTATTGCTGCCATGTCTGGGCCGGAACTGACCAATCGACACGTTTCAGCCTTGGCAAAGCGTTTATGCGGCATTGTGTGCAATAAATTATGTTCATCCCTAAAACCACTTTCGCTTGCAAGCCTCTTTCTAATGTATCAGTCTTTCGTTAGCAAAATTCAGACGAGCGATATTCGTTAATTTCATCAGTTCAGACCTTTAAACCTATGACCCGCACATTCCACGTACACAAGCAATAATCATCGTCATTACTTTCGTATTCCATTTGTAAGTACGAAGAACAGGTGTTTAAACATGATGTGGAAGAAGAAGAAGAAAAAGAAGAAAAGAGGGCTTTTCGCAGCATCATGTTGTTATAATCTTACCAAAATATGTTTACACCTCCAAGACTGTTCCATATGATCTAACGTGTAGATTTAAATAAAGCAACGTTTTAATCTGGATTCCGTTTAACAGTCATTTATATGCCATGAGTGATACACGCTTAGTCGATCATGTATCTTTCGATATATAACTAACGAAGCAGATTTTTTTTCCCGCAATAGGTTGCCATTTCTTTCTGCGGTAGACCAGTTGCTATCTAAGGCTAAAGAACCCGGTCTGTCCTGCTATTTTCCCATAGCTGGTGGGAGAAGAAGTGGATTCATACCTTTCCCAAGGGTATTAGCACGTAAGTGAATGTAATGGATTCGACTGAAATTCGAACTCTGATACTCCGTTTCACAATTTTTCAGCTCGGCCCATGTCCTAAAATCTGATCAAATGTCAGGTACTAGCCAAAGAACCGATAATTTTTAGCACCCGCGCTTTCAATAAGAAAAAAATGCCTTATCTCTTGTTTTGTAGTCATAGGAAAACTTTGCTGTCTTCTTCGCTTCCGACGTATCCAGGACGCAGATTAATTTGGCTTATTAGTTTATCTAGGGCGAACGCAGACACCGAGAAATACTTTTTCTCTTCTTGACAAAGATCTCACAATGTGCACAGTGTGCGTTTGGCGCTGAATAAATTCAACTGAATCAATGATTACCTTCGTTATTTGCCTAAAAAGGGAATAAAGATCTTTTCAGTTAATTGCTCCATATGAGAGCTTGAAATCTGCATTGTACGCCTATCACGACTCGCTGACGTCATGATCACAACAAAACGAGATAAAATGATATTGTGAAGAGAACAAAATGAACCATGAACGCTTCACAAAAATAAACAAAAATAAATCAAAATACAACAAAATAAAGTAAAAGCACAAATGAATTCATAAGATGGCCAAAAATGATTATCTATAACTGGAGTGGCGCGGCGGAACAAAGGGAGGTAAGATATATCTGACTGACGGTACTAGGCGCCATCTTGTGTGGTTTAAAATCAAGCAAATATGGTCTGTATATATTTAACAATTGTAAAAGATAAAATATTTCTACACATAAGATGCTTTATATGTTACTATTTCATTGTGTAATATTTCATACAATATTATATTGTAATATGATGACGTTATACCTATTATCATATAATAGTATTGTATTTAATTTAATTTTATTAGTAGTATATTAGTATTGTACATAACATTTTTATATTATTAACAGTAAAAATTTCTCGATTTTCATGTTATGAATTTTCTGAAGTGTCATAATTCTTAATTTCATGATTTAATGTTTTTTTTTACAATTTCATCGAGTCAAAAATATCAATGGATACTTCCCTATATCATAATAAAAATTGTAGTGAGTACGAAATAATAATAACTCCCTTTAACCACTTACTTCAAATTTGAAAGAAGAAGAAGAAGAAGACGAAGAAGAAATTCCTTTTGATATAAAAATGAGGAGAAAAATTCAAATCATAATAGAAGAGTGTCTGAATCATTTGAAAGGTTTCGTTTCTGCTCAACGCATCTAGCGTTAAAGTTTTCGCCAGTGTTAAATTTCGCCCATTATATTATCGGCCTTAACCAAGCATGGGGCACTTCAAAGAATCTTCTCTCATAAATCTAGGAAAGATGTATTTCAAACTATCTCCCTTCGTCTACTTTTGAACGTATACAACCATATATCCCCTCAGTGTCAGATCCTTTAATCTGTTGTATGAACATTTCCTCTTTCTGACTCCTCGTTAAAACTACGGATTTTGAACATTTCTGAATTAATTTCCTGGAAATAGCTTCTAATACAACTCAAACGTGTAAATTCGTAAATAAATTTTTTTTATTAAAATTACCCGTGGATAAATCACTTGTTCATTTTAACCCCAAAGCCTCACGACTATATAAGATAACTGATCTTAACAACTTTAAGAAAATATTGCAATAAAATTGTGATAATTATGAACGCAAGTTATTATTTAAAGTTAGAGGGTAAAATAGAGAAGATTCAAAATGGAGGTTTTCAATTTAGTTGAAGCAGACGTTAAAAGCTTATTAGCGCTAACGCTTCTTTCTTTCTTTTTTTATTTCTTATGATTATATAGGCTTCCTTTTTCTCAATGAATTCAAATGGCGTCTTCGATATATCTTTTTTCTTTTGTCTTTTCTCGCAATAAAAATGATATGGTTCATTATTTATCTGAAATAAGCGAGACGCAAAGGGAGGAAACGCAGAATTATTATACGATATCATTAATATATTACAAAATAAAATTCAGTAAAAAGTATACAGGTTACAGAAAATTAGCAAGCCATAACAAGAAATTGACCTAACGTAATATTGCAGGGCAGGCGCTAAGTTTTAACATTGTTATATCTCTTTCAAACTTATCAAGTGCATTAACAGGTTCTATAAAACGCAGTGTGTGTGTGTGTGTGTGTGTGTGTGTATAATGAGTGCACGGCCGCAATTTTCGACGGATTTGCACCAAAATTTACATGCACATGCTCCAAGTTAGCGGGAAGGCCAACACCGACTTTGCATTTCCCAACTCCCATCGATAGTGGAATTAATCGATTTTTCATGCTTCTACGGAAGTTTTCATGTAGTTTGCGGCCATTTTGTACTGGCCAGAGTGAGAGCCAATAGCTGGCTGACACGAATAAGCAAGAAGATTCTATTGTCCAGCGTGAGAGCCAACAGCTGACTGACACGAATGTTAACAAGCATGCTAGCATACAAAAAAAAATTGATAGCTGCATTCGTCACAAGTGGGAAAAATTTAAATTTGCATGGTACTTTACTCCAATTGGCTCATTCACTTGCTTAAACTCAACGTTGATTCTGATTCCGCAGAACTGGGTTGGATGTGAAAAATAATTGATGTTAACATTCTTTTTTTATTCGTTTTTTTCCAGTTACGAGTCTTTTTTAAAGCTGATCGTTTTGTGTTCATTTTGTTTAGTTCTTTTTTCGTAACAGATTTAATGTTTAGTATAGAGCTTAGAAAAAATTCGCAGTGTGAGATAGGCAAGAAGTAAGGCATGTAGCAACATCAGCACGGCAAAGGGCACTCTTTTAAAGGCAAGGGAGGGCAAAAATATTTTAAGTCAAGTGATAGTGATTGCTGTATGAATCGTACGATTTTTGAATCAAGCCCGGGCAACACCGGGCCATGCTGCTAGTTCTGATATAAAACAAAATGGACGGGCTCCCCTGATAGTTTTGTCGTATTGAGAGAAATCGTTTAAGGCTACCATTGGAGATATGCTTATCAATATAAAAGTAAACTATGATGTGCGAGGTGCCGATGTTGATGGCATAGGTATTCATAATTGTTTTGCCAATGATCTTGAATAAATGTTCTTAGAATAAGGATACAAAATAAACCTTTCTAAAACAGAAACTATGATCCGTAATTGGAATAAAAGCGGTAATGCTATATACGCAGAATCTATTCTAAAAAAAAAACAGGACGTAGAATTAGAAAATGCTAAAGCATTTCAAATAACGCTGGACATGGATGGGTTATTAAAAAAATAGTAAAGGAAATTGACCATAGAATAGACTTCACTCGAGGTAGTATTGACCAACACTGAAAATTGTTACAAAACCAAAACATTAACCTGGAAACTCGTGTCCTATTCTTAAATAGACATGTTGGATTGAGATTCTTATATAAATGTCATGCTTGGTGCCAAATCCGTTCAAGAATATCTAAACTGTTGATACAACCGCTTTTTCAAGACCAATTCTTAAATTGCTTTTTAGCGTATTAAACCCGTGGGTCTTAGCAAGGACCACAATTCTTCAAACTTTTTGGACTGGCACTACAGAATCACAAACAAAATCCTCTAGCAGATGATAGAACAAACATCGCTTGATGACTTTCAACGACGGAAACAACTAAAATAGATATCAGATGAAACAGGAAGGAAAAATAATGACATAATCAAGATGTTGAAATTTCGCACTAGTTCAAAGCAAAGGTTAGGAAGGAAGCCCCCATCACTACTGGAAAGAGCGATAACAGCTACTGGACTTGAGAAAGCTATTTTCTAAAAAAAAAAGTTTCAAAACAATGATTTTATAAATTTCGACAGAGAGCAGTATTGGCACAATGTTTCCTTATAAGGAAACGGCTGATACTAAAATTACCATTAGAGATAATGGGAACATATATTACACTATGATCTCAGACTGTGTCCAGGGAGTGGAGAAAAACCTAAGAGGTACGGGCTGATCGGTCAATAAATTCCGAATAATTCCTTATATATCCAATCGGTTAATATTATCATTAAGATTAGAAATGAGGAGAACAGATACTACACTTTTAATCCAGCTCAATGGCCAAGGATTGAAGAAGAATCTAACTCGAGTGGAACTTTCAGTGCGATCAATGAATGTCGAATATTTCCTTATAGGAATCGTTAGGTGAAGTAATGGATAGCGTCTCGGATTGAGGAATCGGAGAGTCGAGTTCGAATTCCAGTCGAATCCATTACATTCACTTACGTGCTAATATCTTTCGGAAAGGTATGAATCCTCTACTTCTCCCTCCAACTATGAGAAAGTAGCAGGACAGACCAGGTTCTATAGCTTTGGATGGCAACTGGTTTACCGCTGAAAGAAATGGCAACTGCGGGGAAAAAATAAATCTGCTGCGTCAGTCATGTATCAAAAGATACATGATCGCCTAAGCGTGTATCATGCATCGCACATAACTGATAATATTGTTGTCCCGGGTTGCACAACGAGGTAGACAAGATAGATTCTGGTACGCCTATGAATATGTTGTATTTTTTTCTAAGATCATCTTCTGAAAATTTTTCCCTTTCGGAGGGCCGAGTTCGAATTCCAGTCGAATCCATTACATTCACTTATGTGCTAATACCCTTTGGAAAGGTATGAATCCTCTTCTTATCCCCCCAGCTATGGGTAAATAGCAGGACAGATCAGGTTCTATAGCTTTAGATTGCAACGGGTCTACTGCAGAAAAAATGGCAACCTACTGCGGGAAAAATCTGCCTCGTCAATCATGTATCTTTCGATACTTGATCGCCTAAGCGTGTATCACGCGTGGCACATAACTGAATGAGTGATTTAATATTACTGCTACCATTAACACCTTATCCAGACATGCATTGAATATTTTTATTTTTACAAGTTCTCAATTACCTTGTACACGAGGGAAACAATCACACATCTCGATATTCAAACTAAAGCAAAGACCAGATTTCAGACATTTTAATATAATTTAGAATTCTAAATTTGTAAGACTTCGGTATCGATGTATAACAATTCAGTTATAAATGAATAATATTACAAAGTATTGATTTTAACTTGGGTAACTAAAATTGCCTCAAACATAAATTATTAAACAATAGTGTTATAATTCAAATAACAAGATGCAAAAGGAAAATTTTAGAAAACGTGATCTAATTATTAAGATTTTCTCTATCTACCGTAGCCATTCAAATGATGTTTGTCCACGATGTTCATCCTTTGTAAATTTTAATAACCATTTTTTTTTATTTTCGATATATCTCCAATCTCTGTTCTGCCATACCACCTCGTTAGATAGCTTACACTCTGATTTCCATTGTCTGTTTATCTAGTATTTATACGTCCTGTAAGCATTTGGTTATCTAGGCCCACTTTCCCCATGAATGCCTTACAAGTTTCAACCCTCTTTCAGATTCTAAGTAGACGTGTCCTTTTTTGTTTCCATTTTTCTAAAAACTTCGTTTTTCGCATCTCTAGTTCATGAAATTCTCAGCATAATATAATTATTATAGAGAGAACAAAATCTGTTGAATATCTTCACCGTCTGGACATCAAATTACGTCTGGTGGCATTTTACATAAACAATGAAACACACACACATACAGCCACATCAACAAAAGGACACACACAATCTCATATATATATATATATATATATATATATATATATATATATATATATATATATATATATATATAATGGGCTCTCCTATCGTACTCGATGTTTTTAGGTATAGGGTCAAGCACCCTAGATCCAAGGAAACGACAGCCCAGACGCCATCACATATTATTTGTTTATAGTGGTGAAGGCTTTGTGCAGAACCAACCACACTTTCTTGAAGTCGTTATTCGGCCTTTCAAAACGAAAGATTTGCGAACATATGTTTATATGGTCCATATATATATATATATATATATATCATAATTAAGTAATCCATCGAGTCTAAAAGAAACCTCAACAGAATGCAGAAAGCACTGGACGTCCATTTTCGTCCTATATTTGGGACTCATCAGCAGTGTGCATCCACTACTGAGAATTAAAACCCAAACAGTTACGATAGTAGGCAAACGCCATACCAACTGTACCAACGGGCCTCGCTGACGAAGAAGTAACGAATTAGACTCGATATAGCGCCGCTCGATCACAAATTCCATGGTGTAACATCTCCAGAACATTAGAAGCCGGTTCGAGCAAGGATATACAGAGATAAATAATTAGGAGGATTTGAAATAATCATACACAAAAGAATGGAATCAATTATATTTTGAGATAATTTTGCAACGAATGCCAAAAGTTTGTGCTGCAGTAATCAAGGCTAAAGGTGGATAATGGAGTATAATTTAATTATAAAATGCCACTTTTCTTTTTGTCAGGATAAAATTTCTAATAAAACTCATGTCTTATTTTTACTTAACGATTAAAGTAGAAAACAACTACTTTTGGACCAATTTTAACAAAAAAATTACCAGGGTGACTTCAAACTTTGAACTGTAGCGTGCGTGCGTGTATATATATATATATATATATATATATATATATATATATATATATATATATATAATGAAATAATCACATAGAATTAATCAGAAGTATTAATTCTATGTGATTATTTCATTGTATGTAAATCATATGCTGCCTAATGTTTTATGTATATATATATATATATATATATATATATATATATATATATATATATATATATATATATAAATATATATATATATATATAGATAGATAGATAGATAGAGAGAGAGTGTGAAAGAAAGAAAGAAAGAAAGAAAGAAAGAAAGAAAGAAAGAAAGAAAAAGATAGATAGTAGATAGATAGACAGATGCACAATTTTGGTATTACATTTCTTGCGTATATAAGAATTCTCAATATGTTTAAGTGTCTTTTTAATGCACATAAAAAGAACAGGAAAGTTCAGTAAATGACGACTTTCAAAAGAAATACTTTCCATCTTACATACTTCAATTGGATGAATAAAGAATATATATATATATATATATATATATATATATATATATATATATATATATATATATATATATATATATATATACGCATTAAAATATTTAATGTCTTACATAAAGGCATACACACCTATGTATGCACACGCGCACACACACATCATAGTACACCCACTGGCATATCTCTCTATCATTGTATAAAAGACACGTATACTCACTGAAGAACACATGAACGTATAAATAATTTTATGCGCGCACTACAACAGGACGTAAATGGTGTTCTGTTGCGGCTTACGAATAGTATCTATCCCAGATAAAACACATAGTAATTAGTGAATGTCGCTTCCGGGTGGGTTGGCTGGTATTTTCATACGGATATGAAGATTCTGGAAATAATTGTTGCCGTTGTGATCATAGAAGGAAAATCTGGTCTTACGAAATCTCTTGTTCCCGAAAAAAAATTCTTTCATAATACATAATCTCTGAGGAGTATATGCCTCTAGAATTACCTCGACGATGGTAACGCTTATTCAAAAACTGATAAGATCTATCCTAACCCCCGGGATCAACATTTTCTAATTACTATATATCTTAACGAAAGTATTCAGAAAACTCGCTGAAGATATTATTTACGTCTGATGTATCGATGATATTTTTATTACTATTTTTATTAATATGTTCTCGAAAATAAATATTCTGTGGGCGCTTCTCTATTAATTTTCATTTCTTGAGACGCATGAATATGTTTTTTTTCTGACTAATTTGACCTAGGAATCAATGTGTTACGTTCCTTCATAACGTGGGTGAACATAGCTCTCCATAATTTCCAGTCCTTTGCAGGTCTTCGTAAAATTTCCAGTCCTTTGCAGGTCTTCGTAAAATTTGTCTTTTGGTTAGATCTCTCCTATTCTCTGTTCTGTGAACCATTTATACACACTTGTTTTCTTCTTCTTCTTCTTGTCGTGTTTCTTCAGTTCCTGGGCGATATTGGCTCTCCACAATTTCCTGTTTTTGTTTTGTCGTTTTACTATATCTCTTATTCCCGCTACAGCAAACCATTTATAAAATCTGCTTCTTCTTCCTCCTCCTGCCATGTTTCTGCAGGTTGTGGGCGATATTGGCTCTCCCCAATTTCCTCTCTTTTGTAGGTCTTAGTAAAAATCGTCGTTTTGCGATATGTCCTATTCCCTGTAGTGAAAACCATTTATACAATCTCCTTTTTCTTTCTGCTGCGTTACTTCAGGGCTTGGGCGATACTGGCTCTCTACATTTTCTTGTCGTTTGTAGCACTTAGTAAATTTTGTCTTTGTGCTATCTCTTTCAATCCCTGTTTTGCTAACATTTTCCATTAGCTCGTTATGCGATGCTTTCCTTTGTTGTTTTTGAATTCAGTAATCCCCGTGCGTGTCAATTTTTCCAAGCCCTCTTTATTCATTATGCATCCTAGAAACGTCAGCTGTCTCTTATTGATGTTAAGCATGTGTCCATTTTGTTTCAATTTTCGCTAAAACTTCGTATTTACTCGGTATTTATCCAAGTTCTCCCCACAAGGCGGGTTGTGGCACAAGGCCGGTTTTAATGTGGGGCTTTCCGAGCGCTTAATAAATTCCCCGTAGACACAACATTCACGGGGTCAGGTGGTTGTTTCACTCCCCAGACGAGACTCTTCCCGTTGGCATCAACACGTCTGTGTTCTTATCTTCCCGAAGACAGTCGACAAGGCTTTACTCACATGTTATTCTCAGCATCCTTCTGTAGAGACGTGTTTCGATTATTACAACTTTCTTCATTTTCTGTGATGATAGTATCCAGTATTTACTGTCATATAGCAGGACGGATATTTTATAAGTTCAGTGATCTTTTTTTTTGTTTTAACAAAAATTTACCGTTTCTTAATACTTTGCTTAGCTTCTGGAGGGTATATTTTTGAAACACTTCCTAATTGCTAATATGAGGCAATTTGAATATATTTGCTTTACGACGTGCTAGTGAAATTCTATCATCACTGATTGGCCCCTGTTCTTTTTTCCTATCTTAATGAACGGATGCGATCTTAACGAAGCTCCATGCTTTGAACCTCTCTCGAGATGCAAGTTCAATCAAGACCTTAAGTGGAACTCTCAAAAGCTATCGAGCACTAAAGATGAAACCGTCTACTAGGTTTGATGTGTAGAAGAGTCAGATTAGACAAAAAAATGAAGTATTGCTACTATACCCGGTCTAGCCAATTCTCACTTGCCATCCTTGACAATAGTTCAAAATCGTTCGCGCTGTTTATTTTATTCTTTTATGTGTCGTGTCCGTTCAGGACGTAGGCGATCATTGCCCTCCACATTTTCCTGGCCTTTAATGTTTTATCTTTTTGTTATTTCTCCCAAATCTTGCTCTACCATCCATTTACTCAAGCTCATAAGATGTTACGTTCTGCTTTCCTTTGTCTTTTCACTCGATCCGCCGTGTGGGTATCAGATTTTCCAAGCACCCTAACTCATTACGGGCCTCAGTGTTTTCTTTTTGTTTCCATTTTCTCCAAAACCTCGTCATTGCTCACATGTTCAGTCCATGGTATCTTCATTATTCTTCGGTATAACCACATTTCTCTTGCTTCAAGACTCGTCTTCATCTTTGAGGAGATTGTCCGACAATCGCTGACATGCAGTAGAACAGATAGCACGCAACTGTTAAGTACTATTTTCTTTGTTTGTAACGAAAATTTTCCCCGTATCTTAATACTCTGCTTAGCTTTTGGAAGGCATCATTGGCCATCCCAGTACGTCATCGAATCTCAGAATCGAACATTCTGTCTTTTGTTAGGTCCTTTTCCAGATATTTAAATTGTTGTACTTGATTGGTTTTAGTATCCCCGAATTGTAATTTGCATTTTGCGCCCATCCTTTTGCTAATAACCATGCATTCTGTCTTTATACTTAATTTTTTCTTGACGCTTTCCTTCGCTACGTGCTGTAGGAGCATTTGTGGTTTCCTTTTCGCGTCAGCTATAAACAATATCATCTGCATATCTCTCTATATTTCTAACATGAGGTATTGTAGTTATTTACATTGTTCGGGCTATTGCCCTCATCTTTATTGCCATGTTCACGCCGTTTCGGCTATTATACGCTTCGGCCTTCTTCAGTAGATAACTGAGATACCCGGAAGAGGCATGGCACGTGGCAATAGAACAATCTACTCCGGTGAACGAGATAAAGGTTTCAGTTCAAAATCCGAATCACCCGAAGAAGTCTGGAGCGTACAACGGCCGAAACGTCGTGAAAACGACAATAAAGACGGGGATAACAGCCTGAACAATGTAAATAATTTAAATGCATATCTTATGTCGTTAAGATTGTGGTTATTAATAATAATTTATGATAGGACTTGTAATTCTTTCAGAATTGCGTCGTTGAATAGGTTGAATGATACCGGTGAGAAGACACATTTTTGAGAGAGGAAGCAATGATACACTGCAACCTCTTTCACGCATTCGAAACGTTATTTGCCGGTTTTTACATGTTTACAGGATCGCTATTTTTCAGTTAAAATAGTTCAAATCTTTGCACCGATGTCCACAGAGGCAAACCGTACACATTTCCCCCGCATTCCATTTTTAACGAAAAAGTTCTACTCAGTGTTTTGGAACAGACTGACGCGTGAATATTTACCTAGACCCTACAATCTTCACGTTACGGGTCAATGATTGCCTATACTCTCTTGATCTTCCTTACCTCTCTTTCCTACCACCTCCTCTTACTTTCATATCCACACCTCATTCGGTAACCCACGACGATGTGTGGCTCTTCATCATTGGAAGGTAGAATTTTAGTATAAAAAATACAGATCTGAATTGACATCGAATTGGGAGATTGAGATAATTTGTAAAGTTTTGATTGGTTCACATGTAACCCAGCAGCAGTTGTTTCATTTATATCACTCTCAAAGATTTGGACTCAAAATACTTCCTCAACGGGTAATAATATTTTATGAGCGAAAATAATATATTACACACTCTGTACTACTCCCAAAACTCATATATATATATATATATATATATATATGTGTGTGTGTGTGTGTGTGTGTGTGTGTGTGTGTGTGTGTGTGTGTGTGTATACACCCTTTATATCGACATAGGTTCTGTCTGTGCCCATAGGCTTTACATATGTGTGTGTGTGATATGTGCATTAATTATGTCTGTGTTTTTTTATATATATATATATATATATATATATATATATACGTGTGTGTGTGTGTGTGTGCATACTTGTGTGTGTGTTTTCCTGCGTTATATATGTGTATCTGTGTAATATAGTTGTATATATATATATATATATATATATATATATATATATATATATATATATATATATATATATATATATATATATATATATATATGGGGGGTGGGTGTGTATAGGTGTGTGTGTGTGTAAGTGTGTGTGTGTGTATTTGTGCACTTTTAATATCGACATAGCTTCTGTCTGCGCCGTTTTTATATATGTGTGCTTGTGTCATATATGTGTTCATTTTGCCTGTGGTTTCATATATATATATATATATATATATATATATATATGTGTGTGTGTGTGTGTGTGTGTGTGTATGTATGTGTGTATTTGTGTGTTTTCATGCGTTATATATGTGTATCACTGTAATATAGATTTAGATGTTATATATATATATATATATATATATATATGTGTGTGTGTATATGTAAGCGCAAGTATATGTGTGTGTACGTGTGCGTGTCTGTTATGTGCACATATAACCCGAAATAGTTTTTATCGTCAAGTGATAAAACTCGGACGTTCAATTTTATGAAGATTTTACTGCTTTTGAAAGCGTTTTCATATTATGTCGAAAGATAATGGAACTTTTAATTGCTTTAGCCAACATCCAACTGATAACTGATTTTTATCAATAGTCACAAGGTTAAACGTTCACATAGTTCCAATCGTGTATCTAATAAAAAAAAAACAATGTGAGGCAGAACGAAGAAATGAAATACTTTTTGAATTATGAATTTGAATACATACATACATTATCTATCTATCTAGCTAGCTAGCTAGCTAGCTAGCTAGCTACTTACGGCCATATCACTTCGAAGCTCCGGTTCTTGTACGAACAATGGAGTTAAGCAACGTTGAGCCTGGCCAATGTCTAGATTGATGACCGCTTGAGAATGCTTGGTATTGGAACCTTGGATGTACTGTTGCTGTAATAGTTAACTGCTCGGAATTTGAAATCGGTAAGCCTCTGTTACAATTCCGGTCGTATTCCTTATATTTAGCTTTTCTATATACCATCAGATCTCATTCCCAATGACCGTATTGGTAGTTATCTGGATTTGTAAGCAGCTTGTCGTGTACTAAGCCAATATTCATCTGGAGATCGCTCCATAGGACAAGTTTTATGTGGGCTCTACGGAAATCTATGGAAATCGCACTTCTACCACCACCAAAATTATATTAGGCGATATCAAATATAGTAAAAACACTGCCCTATATAAATTCTTCTGGAAACGCAAAAGCGAAAATAAAACCCCAACTATCACCTGGAAATGCGTAACGAAAGCTAAACCCTTCAGCGGGAAAGGCGACAGATGTAACTTATGTCTTTCTGAAAAATGTACGATACTAAAAATATGAACAATCCAAATCACTTAAACAAAAGAAGTGAGTTAATGAGCACCGGTTTACCTAAAATCAAATTTCTACTCAAGCACATTGATCCAGATTAATATAGTCCAGTCGGGCGCAGGGGCCACAAATACTAGTATTGATATTATTAATTATTTATTTTTATTAATATTTTTTCTATATAATTTTTGATATCTTTACTATAAACTATGTTATTATTAGACTGTAGTGCCTTTAGCATTTATGCTAATTTATTTTCCTTATCTTATTATTACCATTTCTACTATATTATAGTTTTAACTTATTTTTATATTTAGTCTTACTAACAGAAACGTTATTGTTATTATCCTTATTATGTTTATAATTTATATGTTCTTTTTATATGTTCTTATTTTTTTATTTTATTTTATTTTCATTGTGTTGTATTTTTATTAGTATATCAATTTTATTTTATCAGTGACTATTTTATTAAATTTATTAATTTTATTGATATTATGAATTGCTTTATTGATTTTCATATAAAAATAGTGTTACCGCCCTTGATTTCCGAACGTTTTTAAATATCAACACCGTCCGTTTTTAAATTAAAATTTATAAGTCTTATTTTCGAACTTATTTTCAACCTTAAATCTTAATCTGGCCCTGAATTCAATTCCCAAATTAAACTATAATTCATTTAAATACATATCAACAATAATAATCCACACTAATAATGAAATATCTCGCGATAACCAGAAATATTAAATAAACGGTGTAAAACCAATATTCGCACCTGACGATTGCAGACAGCATAAAACCTCGAGTTGTGCGGTCAGTGTAAGGTATTATGCATATATTTTTAATATATTAAGTAGCTGTGTTACTTAACATTGAGCACTGTTTTTCTTACTCTCTCTCTCTCTATATATATATATATATATATATATATATAATTTGGGGGATTTAGGCAAATCATTATAGTAATTCGTAAAGTCTAGAAGGATCCTCAACAGAATGCAGAAAACACTGGCCGGCCGTTTCGTCTTATTTTGGGGACTCATCAGCAGTGCGCATCCATTACCGAGATTATATATATATATATATATATATATATATATATATATATATATATATATATATATACACACACACACGGGGTTAAATAAACAAAGTTGTCGGAACCTCATACGTCGAAACCGACGGGAGAGTCCATCATATATATATATATATATATATATATATATATATATATATATATATCAGCAGAACTGTTCAAACCTGTTCCTGTTGTCCGAATTCGGTACCTGATAAATTTATCGTTTTTGAAACCTATTTTTTAGAAGTACTTATCTGTTATGTAATATCGGTTCTCCTATATGCCAGTGAATGCTGAATAATTTCCTCACTGATTAAAAAAAATGTCTTCGGCCACATAAATCTGGTTCTACAGAAGCGTCCTCTGCTTAGAATAACATGAACTGAACATGTGAGACAAAATGGAGTTTTAGAGAAAATTAAAACAAAAAGGACTACTTATACTTTGCATCAGAAAGATAATTCATATTACCAACTCACATAATGAAGAAAAAGAGGATTTGGAAGAATTGCCACTCACAGGTCATACCTAAAGCCCATGGGAGAGAAGAAATCAGCGCATAACCTAGGTTGTGAGAAGGGTTCACGTGTCGGTGATTTTGACAAATAGTAAAAAAAACTCAATTTACTAAGAGCAGCAGATGCCAGGTGATATAATGGAATAACCTGTAACCACCCCCATGAATCACTACACTATCGGCAGTAACTATCTATAATGTCAACGGACTACAGAGACCGGCTGAAACCCTTTTCGGCTTGCTGGTCGAACTCTCTCCCTCTGAGCAGAGAGGAAACCGGGCGAGGCTATGCCGAAGAGCATTGTCTCGTTTGGGGAAGTAGACAGACCCGATCGCGTTCATGCGGGTTCTACGGGGATTTTTAGGCCGAGCCTAAGGGCTCGGATGTCCCACATTAAATTCGGCATTGTGGACATCTATTCTCATGGTGGTGGTGGTGTTGGTGTATGTGGGGGGGGGATAGTAAATACCGACTAGCTGGAATCTGTTCCAGCTGTGCTGTCGAGCTCTCTACCTTCAGGCAGAGAGGAACCCATATCAGGCTGTGCCGAAGGGCAGAGTCTCGTCCAGGGTGGTTGACAGACCCGAACCCGTTTATGTTGTGCTGTCGAACTCTCTGCTTTCGGGCAGAGAGGAACCAGGACGAGGGAGGCAGACAAACCCGAAGCCGTTTATGCGGGTTCTACGGGGAAATTTTGATCGAGACGACGTGCTCGGATTGCCCCATATTAAATTCGGCCTTGTGCCACATCATGCCCCGTGGGGAGGTTGGTAAATATTACTAACTGGGATCTGTTGAGTACGACTAACGCGAGAACTACCGACCTTCTAATAGTAACAATCACTACTGGATTGACTTGCGACGACCTTGCGCATAACTGCTACTTTTATTCTTATTGTACTGGTGATTACAATAAACTTATTTTATCCACCGTTTCTTTAAGTATATATTCCTATTAGGAAGGAATATAACGCCAGGAAATTGTGGAGAGCCATGATCGCAAGATTCCTGAAAAGAGACGGCACATAGAACGAGAGGGTTTTAGTGCACGAGACAATGTCATTCTTGATGTACTAACAACATTACATTTTATCCCAATAATCAAATATTGTTTTAATTACGTTGACGTCTTAGACAACGCAATAATGTAACTCTTGCGACACGGCTTGGCTGTCTTCGTCTCGTCCAGTTATTTTATCTGTAAATTAATTAGAAAAAGAAATAATTACCAGCCGTCTTTGAAGATTTATCCGAGGAGAAAATGTAAGCGCGTGCAATCACTAAAAATATCAGTTACAGATGGAACTTTTCATCTCGGCATGCCATTTCCAGGTTTCTTTGAGATAAAAATGGCAGCCTAATGGTAACTGATCCAAAATGGCGAGCAGAACTTCAGTATGACTTCTTTACCCATTTCTCTTGCGTGACACACGGATATAAACTTTATTCTCTTGTTACTTTTAATAAACAACTAGCAGCCCTGTCATAACTGATTATATCTTTTCCATTCCGCTGTTGGGCAGCAAATGAAAATGGAAAAGAATTCTATTATTCGAGAAACATTCTTCATTTTACGAAGAAGATATTCCTTCGTGAACGAGGGTTCCATTTTCTATATATCTTTGATACATCAATCTTACAGGACTGCGGAAGATTTTGGAAAAGATTCCTTGTCTATGTAAACAACCCACTTTGAAATATGGTGACGTTAAATAGGCAAACATGCTTAAATTTTCTGTTGCTTTGGTCTAGCTTCTAAAGTCGTTAGAAGAATGCAATCAAACATTTATTCACATACTAGCAGTAGAGTCCGGCGTTGCCCGGGGATGTAACAGTAAGAGATAGATCAAGTATCAACCATCATAAAGACTGAAAAGAAAATTGACAAAGATTATTGTTTAAGATTGACGGACACGCATGTCTTAGTTTTTTTGTTTTTTTTTAATTTTTTTTTTACGAATTGGTCAAACCCAAACTCAAACAAAAACATTGTTTTCAATCGTTATGAGTCTACCGATTGAATAGAATTTAATTATAAACAATTGTCTTGTAAATGGAATTTTTAAAGCATTCTGAATGTAAAAATAAAGAAAAAAGTGTGCAAGACAATAAGAAACACTACGTGCGAAAAAAAAAGTGAAGTTTTGTTGAAATCGGTTGAAAAATGTAGGAAATCCGATCTCATATATAAATGAACACACACACACACACACACACACAAACAAAACAAACAACCTGGGTTTTATAATAAGTATAACTCGATATGAGTTGTCCCCCTTTCATTCTGGCGACTTAATCGTGTTTTCAAATTGATTTCGTGCGAAAACAATTGTGTTTTTCCAATTTTTGGCGCTGTCAGAACCACCGGTAATTTTACGTAGTCCTGTGAAGTTTTGTTGAAATCGGTTGAAAAATATAGGAAATCCGATCCAATATACAAACGTACACACACACACACACACACACACACACACACACACACACACACACACACACACATAAACAATCTGCGTTTTATAATAAGTAAGATTAATATTTAAGTAAAAAAAATAAACAAAAAAAATGAATTATTTTTTAAAATCATTTTATCCCAAGCAAGGCAATAAAGCCACTAAGAAAAAATGCCTTTTGTGCATTACATAATCGAACAAATCCAATGTAATGTAAGAAGTTTCCTGCTAGAGATTTCTCACCGTCGGACGCTCAAGTTTAAGAGCCACAGTGGAGTAATTGATAGCAGCTCGGGTTGAGGAATCGGAGAATCGAATTCGAATTCTAGTCGAATCCATTACATTCACTTACGTGCTAATACCCTTGGGAAAGGTCTGAATCCTCTTCTCCCCCCCCCCGCCAGTTATGGATAAATAGCAGGGCAAACGGGATTCTATAGCCTTGGATGGCAACTGGTCTACCGCAGAAAGATATGGCAACCTACTGCCTCGTCAGTCCTGTATCGAAAAGATACATGATCGCCTAAGCGTGCGCCACGTATGACACATAACTGACTGACTTTATAATAATCATTTAATGATATGGGAAATTCTTCAATATCTGTCTATATCTCTGAGATGAGATATTATTATTATTATTTACATTATTCGGATTGTTATCCACATCTTCACTGCCATATTCACAACATTTCGGCCGTTGTACGCTCCGGCCTTCTTCAGAATCTCTATAAATCTCTAAGATGAGGTATTATGATTATTTACATTATTGACATTTTTCGGACTATTATCCTCATCTTCATTGGCATATTCACAACGTTTCCGCCCTTGTACGCCACGGACTTCGTCAGGTGATTGTAATTTCGAACTGACTCCTTTATTTCCTTATCCACTGGACCTACTGGATAAGGACGTTAGTTAGATCCAGTGACTAGACACAAAGAGTTGCGAGTTCAATACCAGGCTACAGCAGTGGTGAACCAAAAAATTGGAGAGTTGAGTTAAAGGGAAATAACTGAGACATCTGGAAGAGTCATGGAATGTGGAACTAGAACAATTTACCCCGGTGGAAGAAATAAAGTGTCCGGTTCGAAATTCCAAATACTTGAAGAATGCCGGAGCATACAATGGCCGAAACGTTGTGAATATAGTAATGAAGATGGAGAATTTCTTGTTTTTTATTCAACCTTTCAAGATAATAAAAAAGTCAAAGATGCAGAGGTTATTGAGTTAGAAATAATATGAAGAAAATAAAATATTTTTTAATGTGAGATAGCATATATATATATATATATATATATATATATATATATATAGGAATTAAGAAGGCAAAGGATTGATATTGTTTTTAAATTTTTGAAGATTAAACGACTGGAAAACGAGTTTGATTATTAGTTTGTTTGTTTATCGGCATATCAACTCCTTATGGGTCATTTAAATCCGAAATATAATTTTATTGGGAGCTTTGAAGTAATAAAAATACGATATACGTTATTCATAGTTTAATACATGGTAGATTATTCTCAGGTTTTGCGAATATACAGGGTCACCCCAAAAAACGGGAATTTTTTAAGTGCGTATTGCCAGACATGAGCAAGTAGCAAAACATTTCGCCATTTAGAATTCAATATGAAATTCACAGTATCTCAGCTGAGATGTTGCAGCAGTCAATGAGGAATCTCAACAACAGATTTCAAGAATGCATTCGTACAGGAGGACGCCATCTACAGGACGTAATTTTTAAAAAATGAAAATTCCACCATTGTTTCTTAAATGGCATGTTTTAAGGTTTCAATTACTATGAATAAAATATTTTTCTTCCATCACTCTTGGTTTTACTGGACTGTTAAAAGTTCCCATTTTTTTTGTCACCCTGTACATATTTTGTGTGCACATGATTACTAGAGGCGAGGATATGCGTGTATTTTATGTTATTATTTTGTCGATGTTATATTTTGAAATACCGTTTGATTTAAGATGTTGTAAGATAAAATATAGACTAATGTCATGGATGTACTTTCATGTCTGTTGTTTGTTTGGTTGATGTTTTTTTTG
This sequence comes from Acanthosepion pharaonis, assembly GCA_903632075.3. NCBI lineage: Eukaryota > Metazoa > Mollusca > Cephalopoda > Sepiida > Sepiidae > Acanthosepion > Acanthosepion pharaonis. The sequence goes on from CAHIKZ030000740.1 coordinate 1,069,478, forward strand.
GTGGCATATCAACCTCTATTTAATGCCGAAATTTAACTATTTTGTACGTAATTTTGTAATATGTACGTGGGGCATGCGCATTAGGGTAGCATCAGTAGTAGCTAACACACTTGAAACTTGTCCAAAACATTAGAGCTGAAATTGGATGAAACACAAATGCGAGAAACAACTGAGAGGATCCAGACTATGGTATTAATGGCGTCTGCTACAATATTAACAAAGGTGTTGAACATCTGAGGATAACTAGTAGACACCCAGATGAGGCAAGTAGTTTAAATAATACTAACAGCAAATATATAAGCTTACTAGTATAAACGGTGACTTGAATTAATATTTAGACTTTCTTAGATATAATTTGTCTATAGTAGTCTTGAAAAATTAATTCTGTGTGTTTTTTTAAATCTCAGCCATAAATACCAGTGTTTGAGATGCTCGACTTGGTGTAATGGTTAACAAGCTTGATTCGCTAGCACTATTAGGACTGAGGAGAGAAGAAAGAATTAACCCCTTGAGGCCTGCATTCCTGTAATTTTAACCCTTTCTTTTTGAGCTTCTGAGTCAAAATTCGCAAATAATTGGTAAGTTATATATCACGGTAGATATAAAAATAGTTTCAAGTGTTTACCCACCGTTTACCCGGTGACTGGGCATTGCGCCATTTTTCTCTACCACCGGTAAAACGGTGGTTGGACATTGCGTCATTTTGCTCTACCACCGGTAAAAAGGTGGTTGGGCATTGCGTCGTTTTTCTCTACCACCGGTAAAACGGTGGTTGGGCATTGCGTCGTTTTTCTCTACCACCGGTAAAACGGTGGCTGGGCATTACGCCATTTTTCTCTACCACCGGTAAAACGGTGGTTGGGCATTGCGTCGTTTTTCTCTACCGCCGGTAAAACGATGGTCTCTGCTGAAAGGTTAAACATCAATTGCAAGAAGAGAGAATGCATGGTTGTTAGCTAAAGTGCGAATTGCAAGTAAGTGATACCAAAATCAAACGTGTGCGGACATTTCAATATCTGGGAAATGTTTTTAACAGAGGACAGGTGTGACACTGAGGTCCGAAGGTGCATTTGGATAGCCAAAAATCCATCCCAAAAGATCATCAGAATAGTAAGAAATAGAAAAACTTCGCTTGAAACAAGGAAAAGAATATTAAACTCTTACGTGATATATGTCCTCCTGTATGGCAGCCAGTGCTAGACAATTTCCTCAAAGAATAAGTGACTTAAAGCACGAGAAATGTAACCCTATAGAATGATGCTGATGATACCATGGACTGAACACGTGAGTAATGACGATATTAGAGAAAAGGGGAAACAAAATGGAAAACTTATTAATAACATCATAATAAGACAGATGGGGCTTCTGGAGAATGTAATGAAGAAAGAGGGTTTGGAAAATATGACACGTATAAGACAGATTGACTGTAAGAGGGATGGAAGTAAACAACGCATGACATACTTAGTAAGCTCGAGTAATTGGATGGCGTTTAGGAAAATGACATAAAAGTTGCAAGAGAGATGTTTCGAGAGCAATGATCGCCTACGTTCTTTAGGGACACAGCGCGAAAATAAGAAGTGGGTCCGATCCTCACTGGGTGACCCATACTTTAAGGCTTGTGCTACATCTAAGCTACGTTTAGAAAATCATATAGAGGACTTCGACGAGGTGTAATGTTTAGCTAGCTTCTTTCACTAGATCAATCAAGACTGGAGAGTGGGTTCGAACTCCACTGAGTACCCCATACTCTCGGCTTTGGGTCACATCTATGATACACTTACAAAATCATTGGTCTATTCGACGTGGTATAAGCTTTAGCAAACTTATCTCACTAGATCAATCACGACTCGATAATGGATTCGATCTACACTGGACTTTCCATACATTCGGCCTTGTGCCATATCTATGCTACGCTTAGAAAATCATAAGTACCAGCGTTTAATAATGTTAAATAATAACTTGTGATAGTATTTAGATGGTGAATGAAAAAATCTGCAGGAGTACCTTGATTCTGAATTATTAAACAATTACTTTTCTGGTTGATATAAATTATATAAAGTAAACATGAAATTATGTTGGTATTTTATTTAAAAAAAAAAAAAAAAAAAAAGGACGAAAGTTCCGAAGAATCATAGAATGACATCATTTTAGAAAGTCGGAAAAAATCTTAGTATTTGAACTAATTTATCTCAGAATATCAAAAATGCTTTTGGAATAATTGTATGATTTTGTCTGAGAATATCAGAAAGATATATCTATACTATAACTAAATTACTTCTTCGCAGGATGTCGATAATCTCTACGGAATAATTGAAGTAGTTCATCTGAGAATTTTAGTAATATCGATAGAAAAATCGAACAACTTAATATCGGAAAGAAATATTTATGGTCTAAATGTACTACATCCTCTTAGATTATCAACAAATCTCCGGAATAATTGAATTAAGTCCGCACAGAATGTCATAAATGTACGTGGAATAATTGATGTAATATATTTCTGATAACCAGAAAGAAATTTCTACAGATTAATTGAAATGATTCCTCCAGAATATCAGACATGTCTTTGGAATAATTGAAATTGTTTCATCTCAGAAACAATTAATCTACGTTTTTAGACGAACTTTGGAAGTTGGACAAAATTTCAGGTTGAACGGGGTCAGAATTTAGAAAATCTTTTGTTATGAGGAACGGTTTATTTTTTTTTTTTCCGGTAGCGAAAAAGACGATAGGGAAATCAAGAATCTTATTAAGGAAGAAAGACAAAGTAAGATCAAAATCTTAGATCAAAAGTTACCCTGTTCTTTCCCTCGAAAGAAAAAGGAAAATATTTATATCTTCTCTCTGCGGGGAAAAATATTCATGAGTTGATCTTAGAAAAAATACAACACATTCATAGAGCGTCCCGGAATCTATCTTGTCTACCTCATTGTGCAACCCAGAACAACAGTATTATCAGTTATGTGCCATGCGTGATACACGCTTAGGCCATCATGTATCTTTTGATACATGAATGACGAGACATATTTTTTCCCGCAGTAGGTTGCCATTTCTTTCTGCGGTAGACCAGTTGCCATTCAAGGTTATAGAACCTGGTATGTCCTGCTATTTACCCATAGGTGGAGGGAGACGAAGAGGATTCTTACCTTTCCTAAGGGTATTAGCACGTAAGTGAATGTTAAGGATTCGACTGGAATTTGAACTCAGCTGTCTGTTTTTTCAATCCGAGCCACTATCCATTAAGAAAGGTAAAGGTATTAAGTAATTACGACAGGACATGATTTATTTTGAGATAGTTTATTTACAATTTTTTCACTAGATGAGACAATACATTTAGCTATAGAAAAGTTATTTGAGCATCATCAACATGCGAAAAACACTATTAAAACTGTTCATATTAGCCCGATATTTAATGCAAATCTAAGTACCGTGTCCATTCAGGGAGTTGGCAATCATGGTCCTCCACAATTTCCTGTTCCTTGTAGCTTTTAATAACTTTTAATTTTTGTTGCCTTTCCCATACTCAACCCCTTCATCCATTTACTCCAGCTCGCCATTTAGGTTGTGCGTTGCTGTCGTTTGTCTCACTTATCTTCAATCCGCCTTGTGAGTATAAAATTTTCCAAGCCCTTCTTCCCAATTATATGTCCCAGTAGCTATCCAAGGCTATAGAACCCGGTCTTTCCTACTATTTACCCATAGCTGGGGGGGGGGCATTTATGTACCATGCGTGATACGCGCTTAGGCGCAAAAAGAAATGGCAACCTACTGCAGGAAATATCTGCCTCGTCAGTCATTTATCAAATGATACATGATCGCCTAAGCGTGTATCACGCATGGCACATAACTGACAATAATATTGTTCTGGTTCGCATAATGAGGATAGATTCTGGAACGCCTATGAATGTGCTGTATATTTTCTAAAATCAACTTATAGATATTTTTCCCTTCCTAGAGCCATGTTCGAATTCCAGTCAAATCCATTGCGTTCACTTACGTGCTAATACCTATGGGAAAGGTATGAATACTCTTCTTCCCGACGCCCCCACATCTATGGATAAATAGCAGGACAGACCGGGTTCTATAGTCTTGGATGGTAATTGGTCTACCGCAGAAAGAAATGCCAACCTACTGCGGGAAAAAAATCTGCATCGTCAGTCATATATTGAAAGATACATGACCGCCTACGAGTGTATCCCGCATGGTGCATAACTGACTGATGTGCTAATACTCTTGGGAATGGTATGAATCCTCTTCTACTCCCGCCAGCTATGGGTAAATAACAGGACAGACCTTGGATGGTAACTGGTCTACCGCAGAAAGAAATGACAACCTACTGCGGGGAAAAATCTGCCTCGTCAGTCATGTATCGAAACATACACGATCGCCAAAGGGTGTATCACGCATAGCACATAACTGACTGACTTACTTTCTCTCACGTAAGAATTAACTCTTTCGCTTTTCCTCTTTAAACGGTGGAGTAATGGATAGCAGTTGAAGAATCGGAGAGCCGAGTTCGAATTACAGCAGATTTCGTTACATACACTTAATTGCAAACACACTTGAGAAATCCATCCCTTCTCCCGCCCCAGCTATGGTTAAATAACAAACTAGGCCAAATAGCCTTGGTTGGGAGTCAGTTTAGGTGAAAGACAACTCTGAATTCAAAACCCCCCCAATACGGATTAAATAGCCACATTAATTCGCAATTGGCCAAGCGTCGTGATTATGGCTACACTTCTGAAGACATAGTCAATCAGGGACGTGGTTCCTCCAACATGAGCTAGAAGGCCATAGATTTGAGTTTGGATTTTCCTCCTTGTACCGAGGAAGGAAAAAAAGCAAATTCAAAACATACTACACTCTAACACTGCAGTTGTACATGCACATGATACAAAGTCTTGTCGGGTATCCGTCTAATATGGTAAAAGCCGAAGCAGTGTTATCGGGTGCGGCAGATTTCGAATATACGTTCGTATAGAATGTCGAGAGTTAAGGCAAAGTCGCCGCCGAATCGGTGTCATAAGTAGACATGTAGATAAACGGTGAAATTTATTTCCGGCGAGGGATGGAAATGAAGCAGACGGTTTGCGCGGGAAAAAGACTATTGAACCAAAATTTACTTCTCTTAGCCTCACTGACCTTCTCAGCACTAACCGGGAATTGAAGAGTTTCTTTGATGTTTCTTAACTTCCGCTTTTAGCCATGCATCCCTATGTAAACTAACATCTCTCTCTCTCTCTCTCTCTCTCTCTCTCTCTCTCTCTCTCTATCTATCTATCTATCTCAGTCTCATCAGATCTATCTATCGATCGATCTATCTCAGTCTCATCAGATCTATCTATCGATCGATCTATCTATCTCTTCATATATCTCTAAATCTACCTATCTCTCTCTATATATATATATATATATATATATATATATATATATATATATATATATATATATATATATATGTATATCAATGTAATCAGATCTATCTATCTATCTAATTCTCTTCAAATCTATTTATCTACGTCCTTCAGATCCATCTAATTTTCTTTAGATATATCTGTTTCGTCTCTTCAGACCTACGTATTTAAATCTTTTCAGATCTATCTATCTATCTATCTATCTATCTATCTATCTATCTATCTATCTATCTATCTCAGTCTCTTCATATTTATCTCAATCTCTTCATTTCTATCTCGCTATCTACCTCTCTCTTTATCTACCTATCTCTCTCTCTCTCTCTCTCTCTCTCTATATATATATATATATATATATATATATGTATATATTAGTCTAATCAGATCTATCTATCTATCTATCTATCTATCTATCTATCTATCTATTTATCTTTAGATCTATTTATCTACGTCCGTTTAGATTTAACCTAATTTTCTTTAGATATATGTATGTCTTATCAGATGTATCTATCACTTCAGAATTATGTATTTAAATATCTTCAGATCTATCTATCTATCTATCTATCTATCTATCTATCTATCTATCTATTTTGTTGTCTAAGTTTCGTTGCGGCTTCCCATTTAAATTTTTATATGTCCCTGTGCTGTTGTGAGTAACAGGTCCACACACACGTGTATCTTTATACATGAGGTTTCATGAGCATATGAACATGGAACTGTGTGTCTGCGTGGTTTTATGAGCAAATATATTTACCTAAGTATAATTGTTCGTGACTTTATGAAAGCCTCTCTGTGAGCGTGTGTTTATACACATGTGTTTGCTTAATCGATTTGCAAAAGATCAGATGTGAAAGGATTTTTCAATACTATGTCTATATCTAAAGTCAATCTCTTTCAACTTCCGACGTATTTCACTGAGCATGTGTGTATGTATGTACACACACACAAACGCATATATGTGATACATATATGTGATACATCTATGTGATATATATATATATATATATATATATATATATATATATGTATGTATGTATGTATGTATGTAAGCAAATATATGGATATAGATCCGACAGTATGAAGAAAAATATACAGAAAAAACAAACAAAAATCTTAATATGCAATTATGCTGTATTAATGTTAATATGTTAATATCCTGAAGATGGTCTTAAATAGACCGAAACGTCCGACGTTGACTTTATATTAACATTAATACAGCATAATTGCATATTAAGATTTTTGTTTGTTTTTTTTGTATATTTTTCTTCATATGTATGTATGTATGCGTGTGTGTGAGTGTGTGTGTTGTTGTTGACTTTTGCCTGTAAGCTTAGATTAGACTGGTAGAAATCCACAATACTGGGTCACCATTTTATAATTGAAAGATTAGCTCGTTAACCATTGCCCAGCAGCCGACAGCCCTACTTGCTTATATTCTGTTAACGAATGAACATGTAAATGGCTGCCTACTCTAATTTTGCGAGAACGTTCGGTCTGCTAGCAGATGTCTGTCGTAAAACCCTGTTGACGCGTCATTTCTGTTTGTTCGTCTGGCTCTGGTTTATTTACTGTATATATTTTATACTAGGCTGAGCTGACTCTAGTTACAGCTTCTGGAAGACATCTAGCGAGCTTAGGCTGTTTTCAGCAAGGCTATAACACTCAAATTCTCTGTCGCGATGATTTGCGAATTCCGGCTAGCACATCTATCGACGTCTTTCCAAATTCACTCACAAGACTTGCGTATGATTGTATGGTCATCGTCTACGCTGGGATAACAGAACAATAGCTAGAATTCTCTTCTTCGCCAATCGACCATGGTGGGATTCGAACCTGGATATCATAGTCGGAAAGCACTTGTTTTAACCACTCTGCCACGAGTTCATAATAAACAACCAAATAAGCATAGATATATACATAGATATATGTAGTGACAGAGCACTCATACATTCATATAGTCATTATCCACACACACCTATATTGCACAGGGTGTTTCCGAAGACATCTTTAGCAGGCCATTAATAATCGACAAGTTAACTTAATGTTACGCCGGTTGCCTAAAATTTTAACATTCGCATATCAATCAAAGATCTATGGCAGCATCCAATCTACCACAGGAAATTAAAAGACACGCTGTGATCGTGGTATTGGCCGCCAGCCACTCTGTGATAGCATCTTGAATGTGGCCAGGCGGACATGGAGTAGCTACGGTGATGCCCACTAAGTTCAAGATGTCTGTCATGATCTTATATGTCGTAAGGTTTCACCTTCTTACCTCAATGAATTGGAGACGATAACGCTCCCTACATGATGCTGATCGATGCAGTGGTCAAGCCCGGCTTCTTGCCACATGATCCAAGTGTCTAAAGAGTGTCTGGTCGATATTCTTTATGATTAAGGTCATTTCCAAATTATGAGCTTTGATTCGAATACCTTATTCGGCTGAGACGACATCGAGAATAGGAAAGATTTGCGGCCGGCGTGGATTTGAGCGGTCAGTCTCTGTCGCGTCCTTGAGATTGAGGACGATTTTACGGAATAAATAATTTTCTACTTTTCTACGTTATGTATAATTAAAAAAAAAATCTACTCGATAGTTTTCTTTATTTATTTTCATATATATATATATATATATATATATATATATATATATATATATATATATATATATATATATACATATTATAATTATTTTTAAAAAAAATATGATTCCTTCGCTACATAAGAGTTCTCATGTTTCAAAAACGAGAGCCGAAACCCTCAATATAATTAATAAAATTAAATTGAATTAAGGTATCAAGCCCTGTTTCATTTAATTTAAAAAAAAATAATTATAATTTAAGCTCTACTTATGGAGCACATTTTTACAGTTATCAACACCTCATCAATTTATTTTCGATATCAGTACTCATCTGAGAGACGCCTTGTTTTTCAGAAGAGATTTGAGTTGGTGGGTGTATGGTATCTCATTAGACTGATATCGAAAATAAATTCAAAAACCTAATTACAGACAGACACTTAAGGGCTGAAGACGAGTGGTGTCGGACCAGCTTGAAATAGACTATACCCATGTGAGTTAATTTTGTTTTTGCGGTATATATATATATATATATATATATATATATATATATATATATATATATATATATATATAAGGTATTCATCAAATAAGCTTTATTAAAAGAATCGAAAAGTTCTGTCTGTTCAATTTTTTATCATATTTTTCCAAGCTTCGAATGAGGTGTTGATAACTGTACTCGAAATTGTGGGTAAACACTCTGAAGTTCATATTTTGTTATTGTTTTGTGCAAGTACTTTTGATCAGTCATTATCAACAATCAATGTGGTATCTGTTTTGTACTGAGAATTCTTGCTCAATATTAAAAGGACATTAACCCATAAATGAAACATACACTAAACTATATTTTATCGTATATATATCTATATATATATAGGATGCGATGGATAAATTGTCGGATTTTTATATTTTTAATTTCGCGTATATTTTTAATTGCGCGTTGTTTGTCATTGCTTTTGTATAGTACGGTCAGTTTGGCAGAAAGTGTCTGTGAGAAAAAGAGTACCATGTGCCAATTCACAATTTTGGAAAATGCTTGCTCTACTGCTTGGAATTCGCGTCGGAAGCTCTACTACGAACATTTCAGAGTGTTTAGGTGTCAATCTGATCATAGTGCAGATGATTCGGAAAGAGTTGAATGAGTCTAATGGTGATTATCAAAGTGTTTGGAGCGATCACAAGCGATGGCGACGTTATGCATCAATTCATTTTCTCACAGGGCCTCAAACTCAACACGAAGCCCTACATCAAGTGCATTGAGGAGGCACTGCTGCCTGAGTTAAGACGGTGACTGCAGGAAGACAGTATGTCTTACAACAGGACTCTGCACCAAGTCACACGAGCAGAAGAACTCTGTCATGGCTGTCAGACAATTTCTGCGAACACATCGCCCCTTTATATGGCGCTACATAACTCCCCATTCTACAAACCCCTTGATCATTATTTGTGGTGCGAAGATGAGCAAGAGACTAACAAAACTCCTTGTAACACCAAGGATGAACTGAAGGCAACTATTTGGACAGTATTCACAAACAAGAAGACCGTCCAGAAGAGATGCAGGAGATCCCGAAGCAGTCTGGACACCGTGGTTGAAGCCAATTGCAATTATATTAAATAAATTTACTCTTTACTATTTCAAAATATTTGTGTGTAAGTTTGGCAAATATATCTGTTAAAATGAGATGTCAGCCTCATTTTCATTTTTACATCTCGTCTGCCGTCGCCTCTCTATGTCTTTTTTCCAAATATTTTCATGGTAACTGCTCCGATGAGCTGTATTCGCTGGTTTCTAGACTTCATGAATTTAAGCGTTCAGCTAGGCTGGCATCTCGCTCTCACCTTTTCACTGTCGAAACTGTTAAATGTAGCCGTCTCTTCTACTCCAATAGCTTCATGTCTCACACTTCTCGACTGTGGAACTTCCTCCCCTTTTCCTGTTTCCCTGATAGCTATAATCTCCAACTATTCAAATGTAATGTCAATCGACGTCTCCAGATGACTTGATCTATCCCCCATCCTTCTCTTCATCCTTTCTTCTATCACCCCTCTTTGCTCTCGCTGCAACTTTCTGTAACCCCTTGCTTGCTAATGGCTTCCCGCCTTGCTTGGAGTGAAACGCTTAAAAAAAATATGAACACAAAAGTGATTTCTACAAAACAATATACTCAATCCATTACTATTTATCGTAATAAGTTTGACTATAATGCCGACATAAAGAATGCAGTTTAATTAAAATAAAAAAGTTATTACGGTGAACTTATATAGGAAGTACTTCCAAACTAAAGATACGTCTAACATCATATAACAAGTTACCTTTCTGGAAACCACTGTAAGTACAATGTGGAACATTAAAAAATAACATGGATAAAATCAAAACAATAAAACAACAATGGTTGAAGGTTGAATGACGTCATTTAATTTGTATTTCTAGACACATTAGACGCCAGAAATTTCAAATTTATTTGTTCCTCTTTATTCCTAGTTTCCCCAACCAAAAATTTGTGGCATTACGTTCCATTCTCTTACATAGTTATTTATTGCTTCAACTGAAAAAAACTTCGGCAAGATTTTCTCATGGCCAAGAGAATGGGGCACCGAGTGAGAATCGAACTCACAATTCAGTGGTAAATGATCTAATGAGACAAGCTTGCTAACCATTACGATATTTATTTATGTTAAAAATACAGAAAATGTGACACAAGTCTTAACAAGGGGGATGGGGAAAAGGAGCCTCTTCATCTGTCTTAACTTTAAACTTAGCTAGTCACAAGCACTGATTCAAACATACAAACAATATTCCTAACACCGAAGCAACACTTTCTTACTAACCTTTCCTACTACACCCACCATAATACCTCATTGTCTCCATGAAAATCCTAAATAGTCCCCATATGTACATGCTTGCTAACCATTCCGCCACAGTGCTTATAGTTCCCCTTACATATATTTGATTTGATTACTTATTATTTAGTCTGACGAAGTTCTTTCGAAGAACGGAACATATCAGAGGAGATATTTTTTTCCATTTTGTTATTCAGTTAGCCGACAAGCTATTTTTAGAATGTTTCGCTTCATCTCTATTATACTAATTTTTCTGCTATTGTTTTTCTATCGTTTCATACTTGGCTGACGTTAATAAGTACCTTTAATTAATAGGACAGGTGTTGCTATTATTCTAGTCTCTCAATTTACGTTTAGTGAGAGTTCTATCTTCCCATCATACTTCAGCGTCTCTACCTTTTTTTAAAATGTTCGATTTTAGATATATTTTTCCTGGGGCATGGAATAATTTTTATTATAATAATAATAATAATAATAATAATAATAATAATAATAATTATTATTATTATTCCAAGTGTAAGTCTATCACTTGTAAAATTCAATTTACAAGTTTGGCTTTGGCATGGACTTGAACTGCGATTGCTTTTGGTGGTGTCTGCCCCACGATTCACTTACATTTCTTGGCATAAAAATGATTTTTCAAAAGAATCTACAGTACCCGTCACCCCAATGTGCAAAATAGGTTATTTGTATATATCAGATCGAAGTGTATGGCCTATATCTACGTCTCGCCAAGTCTGAATATTGATATAAACATGAAAAGTTCTGCAGACGGAACTATATTCGAGAATGGTAATTTCTAAAAGAGTTTCGTGCCAACATGTAACTTGAAGATGAAAAAATGTGTTACTGTAAGCTTCCAATCCAAGCAGATGCAAAACTTCTGATGAATAATTTTCTCGAAGATATTTTCCTTTTCATTCATCAAGTGGCTACCGAAGCCTTTAAAGAAATAGTAGAGAAACAGGAGCTAAAAATTCACACTTTGGTTTCGCCATATTTAACATTAGGGGTGTGTGGTTAAGAGGCACGGTGAAGTAATGGATAGCATTAGGACTGAGGAGTCGGAGAGCCGAGTTCGAATTCCAGTCGAATCCATTACATTCACTTACACTAATTGCATTATTCGGACTATTGTCCTCATATTTTTCACCATATTTATTACAACGTTTCTGCCGTTGTACGCTCCATCCTTCTTCAGTTGGTTGGAATGTCGAACTGAATCCTTTATTTCGCTCACTGGGATAGACTGTTCGAGTTCCACGTCAGTTATCAGTTATCTCCTGTTAATTTGCCACTCCAAGTTCTCCACTACCTTCACCGGGTATTGAACTCACACTCTTAGGGTCCTCTCACTGGATCTAACCAACGCCTTTATCCACCGTGACATGTGTCCTTGAGGAATAACTCAAATTATATACTACAGATGGGGGCAAATATAACAAAAAAATACACAAAAAACATCATCGATAATGGCTAAAAGAATGGCCGAAAGCGCTAGGATATACAGATCATTCGGACAATTTTTGCACACTTTATGTGCATAAAAAGAAAAAATATATACGAACACAAGAAAAAATAAATAAAAAGCTTAACTGCAGTAACACGTCAGTCCTCTTTAATGAAACATATATATATATATATATATATATATATATATATAAGTAATTATACTCGTCTCGAAAAACCTTCGAATTTTCGATTTGCCAATAATCAAATCAATTTCGAGGGGAAAAAAGGTTTTAAAAAAAGAAAGAGCCAGGAACATGAAAATCTGTCGAAAAAATCGCACAGATACAGGTTCAAAGCCCAAAGAAAAAAAACCCGACACGAGTAAGAAACTAACTAAAAAGAGCTCAATACAACCGTAGAGCAGACCTAGTCAAACCTAGTGAGCCAGACAAACCTACCCAGGTTTCACCTAAGCGGATTATCAGGGAAAGCTGGCCTGACAATCCGCTTAGGTGAAACCTTGGTTTGTCTGGCTCACTAGGTTTTGACTATATATATATATATATATATATATATATATATATATATATATATATCCAGATTTTATTTATATTATATATATATCCTTATCTCATTTATATATATATATATATATATATATATATATATATATATATATATGTGGGATAATGATATATAGGTTTATATATCAAGTACAGTCTTGGGGAAATTTTATGACAGAGTGGAAAAAGTTTACCGGTGACGTGTTTCGTTTTTAAGGGACAAAACGTGTCACAGGTAAACACTTTGCACTTTGGAAAACTTTTATTTCAAAACCTGTTAAATAACCCAAACCGAAAAACATTAAATTCAATCTTTGAAAAGTAATCTTTTCAGTCGTATAGTTCGCAATTAACTGCAGCGTATAACTTTGGATTATGCGAACTCGTCTGAGAAAAAAAAATCTCGAATAAGATATTTGAAAAATTCTGAGATTGAATAAAAAGAAATTACAAAATGATAAATAAATATTTATAGATATGTAAAGACAATTTTGAAAATGAGAAATTATTAACTGCAATTATTCTAATTGTTGGAAATAGTCTTCCTAATTTTTACTGTAATTTCAAAATTTCTGACACTTGTGTGATATCAATATATATCGCTAGACTATCTATCTATCTATACATACATACATACATATATATATATATATATATATATATATATATATATATGAGGGAGGGATTATAGTTTTTGCAACGAGAGAGAAGTGTATATTCTAAAGAGAAAAAGAAGCCGCATACGTTTTTGGTTATCATGTGGATTTAAAAACATATATATATATTATACTTTATTTTTCTTATCTTTTACTACACGCGTTTCGAATCTTGTGACCTTCATGAGGCGAAGAATGGTTATTTTCACATATTGTTTAAAGGAATTAATTTTTTTCTTATATTTTCTGATGATAAACCACAAAGCAAGACAGTACATCCATTAAGATACAAAAGGCTACAGGGTGTCGAAAAAGTAGTAAGGAGCGAAAACAACAGAAGCGTAATCAGGAAAAACATTATATAGTGATTGACATTGTATTTAAATTTTAGAAGATTAAAGTTGACTGAAAAAGCATGGAACAGGAAGAGAGTTCCCCAAGCCATAAGTGCAAGAATATAAACTGTTAAAATCGAACTTCCGGTTAAAACTAGGAAGATCAACTCTAAATTGATGAAACCACGTTGCCAGTATAGTACTGTGTTTAAATCCATAAAGTCTACGTACCATAGGGAAGAATTCATTTGAACAATTACTATGAAAGTTTTTATAGAAAGCCATAGGTAGCCAACTTTACGGTGGTGGAAAAATGACTGAAACTGAGAAGCCAGATCAGGACCAATAATATTGCTTGATTCTTCTTTGGATTTTATCACGGATCTTTTTGTGACTCAACGAATACTCGTTGACACTTTTGTGATCTCAACGAATACTCGTTGTCACTTTTGTAATGCTCGTTGTAGTAGAGACTTTGTAATCGCAGATATAACTATAGCAACGCCGTTTAACAATGCTGGTGTCAGACGCCTTTGAATAATCTCGTAATAATAGTACTTGCTTGATAATACTAGCTCTAACAGTAATCCGTATAGAGAAATAGTATAGTGAATAGAGATAGAATTAGTATAGACTAGAAATGCAGATCCGAATAGTATAGAGGATAGAGTAGAAATAACTATCAATCTAGATGTCACGCGAATTCCTATATATGCGTTTCCTCTATGGTCACGTGGTCTACTTAATTCAATAATGGGATCGCCTGTGTTTGCTCACTGGCGATCTATGTTCAAACTCAAATGTCGGCAGCGACACTTTATTCCTATATAACAGATCTATAGATATAGAGCAGAAGCACCGGACCGGCACTATTCTAATGATGGACGAATGGTAGATGCAAGGTAGATTCTGCAGAGAAAATTAGTCTAGAATGACAAAGTGAAGTAACATTTTTAGCAGCTGACCTAGCAATAGATTCAATATAGTCTTTTCCACTTCATGTCAGCCGAGAATGTTGGCCCGAGAAATGCCCAACGAGTCACTCTCATGGAAGTTACCATCAACTATGCTGATGGAAGGCAGAAAGGGGTCTCTCAATAACATATGAGTCAATAGAGAACAGTTTCGTTTTGAAGGTGCTAAAATTAACAAGCCACTCTCTACCCCAGTTAACAACAGACTGAAGGGTCTTCTATGACGTCAGCTGCCAACTTGTCATTATCGAACTGATCAGGCTAAAAGATAGGAGTAAATACTTAAGTTATTACCATATATGCCAAGTTGAGAGCGGATATGATCGGGAAAATCGCTTGCTGACATCCACAGACGAGTGGACGGAGTGATTGATGGAGGGTTCGGATATGAAACTCTAGAGTCGGGACGCTGAAGGTAAAACCAATCGGCTAAGTGACAAACTTTATATTCGGATTATCACTCATTCTGTATATATATATATATATATATATATATATATATATATATATATATATATATATATACATACATATATACATACATATATATATATATATATATATATATATATATACTTTATTTTAGGATATTAATATGTATCAATGTGTTAATACGCATAGAAACATGATTGCATTTGCGGAGCGTCTTATATGGAGTATCCTAGAATAAAGAATATTGCTCTACTTTTGTATTGAGCCCTCTTTTAAATTGAATGTTACGAACAACGGAATTGAACCCATTCCTTCTCATTTCATATATATATATATATATATATATATATATATATATATATATATATATATATATATATATATATACAGGGAAACAGTCTGTCTGTGGATGATATTATATATATATATATATATATATGTACTGAGTACTTGTTGTAATAAGAAAGTTAAAATTGTTACTATTAATAAATTTATTTCGAAACCTTCGACGCAAATCTAAATTTCATGCATATAGCCATCATCAGTCGCAGATTAAAAGCAGACCGCTGTAATGTGTCAGTATTTAATGCCTACCGACAAGAGAGATGCGCAGTCTAATTCTTTAGGGGAAAATGGGTAAATTGGTAAAAAAAAGAATCGATAAAATTCATTAACATATATATATATATATATATATATATTATGGATATATATATATACTGATAAAAATAATATAAATATAGATAGAGTATATTCCTAGGGCGCTGGTCATTAAGAAATCAGTCTAGTTCAACATTTTTCTATAGGTATTTATTATGTCTACATGTGACAGTTAATTCAATTCTTTTATTCAATAAATTTTGGTTTAATTATCTTTTGTGGTATGGGAAGTTTTACTTTGAAATAAAGATTTCATTTTTCTACCTTACCATTCTATGATTTAATTCTCTCCACCACTTCCCATAATATATCTGGTTGGACTACTTTACTTTCGTTTAGCTGCCAGTGCGTGCATATGTCTGTGTGTGTGCTCCTGTCTCTCTAGATCTATTCATATCCGTCTGTTAAAAGCAATGTTTCCAGAAATTTGAAGGCAAATAGCACAACATAATTAAATGATTCAATTAACGAATTCCAAATCCTCAGCGGAGATAAAACAGAAAGAAAAGGGATTACTTGAATTTGCCAGAGGTATTTACCGGAAGCATATTTGCATATTATATTTTTAGGCTTATATTATATTGAAATATTAAATATGTTATATTTTAAAAGTTAAAATTAAATTAAATTCAAATATTTGATGTGTAAATAATTAATTCCATAATGATCGATTTTGTTGATTCGGAATTTATACAAAATGGAATTTCTCTTTCTTAACCACAACTTCTAATTAAAACGAAAATTGTTTTAACAATAAACATATTAATCCTAATCATTTTGAACAATTTTACTTAAATTATTTATTTTTCTGAACCCAGGGCTTAATAGCAATACACTTATCCGAGACTGAACGTATATATATATATATATATATATATATATATATATATATATATATATATATATATATATATATATATAAATGACGTATTCAAAGTCTTTTAATAAAATTATTTTCGTTCGTTTTAATTGTAAACGTAGATTCAGTTTTATAGAAACATAATTAATTTGAGTACATTAACAAGCAACACAGTCGTTTACGAAATTAATTATTTCGATAGAATAAAATATGACATTTACACATGCTCAGATAGGGGTGAAGACTTTGCTCTGTTTTGTGGGAGCAAGCAGTTTATTAGGAATCAAATCCCCTGGCAACAATTTAAGGACCAGAATTTATACCTGTATTCCAGAACTGTTTCAAACATTCCATTATAATTCAAACCATTTCAAAACACTTGTCCTCTTAGTACAGAATTTTTTTTTTGCTTTCTTCTAATTCAATTTCTAACATATTAGAACGCCATTGAGTAAAATGGCCAGATACATTTGAAAGAGATAGAACGGCAAGTTTATTTGTCCAAAAATATGATTACCTTAACAATTGTGAAAACCGATCAGAAGACGGAACTTTAAAATTTAGCAAACAATCGACAATAAATTATTCTTCAGTTTCGGAACGAAAAAATAGTTAATGTCTTTCCCAATTTGAAGATAAATGAGAAAATACCACTAGCTGATACGTAGGTACGCGATTATTGAGAAAATAGCATGGAATAAATTTACGTGTGAAAACGCGATATTTGAGTACCAATACCTTCAGACAGACCTTTATTTAGCAAACATCGTTGATGATGACTTATGAAAGCTTAAAAAGCTAAAAAATCATGGGACAAACGGAAGAAAAAATAAGTTCTTCTTCCGTATTCAACGAATTGTTAATAAATCGGAAATTTCTGCCCAAATATCCCATTATCTATCTATCTATCTATCTATCTATCTATCTATCTATCTATCTATCTATCACAGTCTGTTTATATATATCTATCTATCTATCTATCTATCTATCTATCTATCTATCTATCTATCACAGTCTGTTTATATCTATCTATCTATCTATCTATCTATCTATCTATCTATGAAGAAATATAGTCTTAAGAGATGCTATATTTATAGGATAAAGTGCTCAATATCAGAGATAGAGCGTGTGGAAATATAAAAATGAACATAGAAGTTTTTGATATCTATCTATCTATCTATCTATCTATCTATCTATCTATCTATCTATCTATCACAGTCTCCCCATTGTCTATCTTTCTATCAATTTATCTATCACAGTCTCCC
>CAHIKZ030000740.1:1092500-1145000 GCA_903632075.3 Acanthosepion pharaonis
AAAGACTCAAACTCTAATATTCCATGGTTATAATTTATTACATTGGAATCGTAATCACGATACAATTCATCAGACGTACAAATTCAAAAAGTTATTTGTGAAATATATATATATATATATATATATATATATATGTGTGTGTGTGGGGGAGTGTCCATGACACTCAACTTTTCTTAACGCCAATGCATACATTTAAAAGTCAAAGAAACAAAGTTATGATAAGTATGAGAAGAAAGAAAGAAAAAAAGGTTGAAAGAAAGAAAGAAAGGTTAAAAGAAAGAAAGGTTAAAAGAAAGAAAGGTTGAAAGAAAGAAAGGTTGAAAGAAAGAAAGAAAGGTTGAAAGAAAGAAAGGTCGAAAGAAAGAAAGAAAGGTTGAAAGAAAGAAAGGTCGAAAGAAAGAAAGAAAGGTTGAAAGAAAGAAAGGTTGAAAGAAAGAAAGAATGGTTGAAAGAAAGAAAGAAAGGTTAAAAGAAAGAAAGGTCGAAAGAAAGAAAGAAAGGTTGAAAGAAAGAAAGGTTAAAAGAAAGAAAGAAAGGTTGAAAGAAAGAAAGAAAGGTTAAAAGAAAGAAAGGTCGAAAGAAAGAAAGAAAGGTTGAAAGAAAGAAAGGTTGAAAGAAAGAAAGAAAGGTTGAAAGAAAGAAAGAAAGGTTAAAAGAAAGAAAGGTTGAAAGAAAGAAAGAAAAGAAAGGTTGAAAGAAAGAAAGAAAGGTTAAAAGAAAGAAAGGTCGAAAGAAAGAAAGAAAGGTTGAAAGAAAGAAAGGTTGAAAGAAAGAAAGAAAGAAAAATACGATAATTAGTCTCATCCTGGGAGCTGATGACTTAAAATTTACATGTAGACTAATCTTGGCCTTGAAAGAAGAGGTAATTATCAGGTATCGGAATAACAGTGGACTTATTCAACCTCATTTTTATTCCCTTCTATATTAGTAACAAAAGATGGGCTGTGAATATTGGGAAGAGGTGGATCCATACTCTGGATATAGATATACTAGAGCGAACGAAAAATTGAATGATAAATAAAAATGCTGAAAAACGTTAAAGAAACAGCACGCAGGATCCGAAATCTAAGATGAAGATATTAAGAACAGGAATAAAAAGAAAGAAGGTAAAAGAAAAAAGAAAACAGGTGATGTAAAAAAAATAGGTGTGGGAGAAGAATATGATTAAGAAAGAAAGAAAAATGAATAAATAGGTTTTGGGAATGTAAGCCGGACAGACCGGATTCTATAGCCTTTGATGGCAACTGGTCTACTGTAGAAAGAAATGGCAAAATATTGCGGCGAAAAATCTGCCTCGTCAGTCATGTATCGAAAGATACATGATCGCCTAAGCGTGTATCACGCATGACGCATAACTGACTGACTGAATTCTGAGATTCACTGGCTGTTGATTTGGGGTTGAATCTGACTGATTCAATGATCACACGAATTGAACAATCAAATTTTTCGCAAGGTGGGGTCACATTTAAGTGGTCATCTAGAGATCTGCTGTTTACTCTTTGTTTGCATTTCAAACAACATACTACGTTGATGCGTTTATTTCTCATTTCTAGTAAATAAAATCAACGAAATATGCCCTGCCATTTTGGAATTGGTAAAGACAGACAAAGATATATACAGTGCTGTGCAAAAGATACTGAACACATAAGATAATATTTAAATTAATTCTCTCTTTTTCTCCAGAAAATCAAAAAAAAAAAATAATTAAAATATATGGGCAATAAATTATTTATAATTTCAAGATATTTGATATGACGATCAAACGTGGTCTCCCGCGAAAAATGATTTCAAGAGCGAGTAGACATCTGTTTCGACAAGCCCATATGAATCCTGCGGTGAATTCTTCTATCCTCAAAGGCTCTGTGGTCAATTTTTGAATTAAATCTGAACGATGCCTGTTATCATGTCCGAATGCTGAGTAAAAAAGTCACTCCTTACGAAGGATCACATACAAACTCGTGTTAAATATGCTAAAGTTCATATTAATAAGGTAGAAACGTCCTGGCAAAGGATTTTATGGTCGGATGATACGAAACTAGAGCATTTTAGGAAGGACGATAAGTAGTATATCTGGCAAGCTCCTAATACGGCTTTGGAAGAGAATAATTTGCTTCTAACAGTTAAACATGGCGGCGGCAGCATTATGATTTGGGTGTGCTTTGCTGCAGTTAGAACAGGCAAAATGATACATGTTGTCAGCACAATGGACTCTGCAAGATACCAAGCAAGTTTGAACGAATATATTTTGCCCTTGTTTCGAAAGATGGGTTTAATCGTGCTGGATCTTCCAAAAGGACAATTATACAAAGCATCAAAGCAAATTCATAAAAAAATGGGTTCGAAAAACGAAATTGCAAGTCTTGGAATAGCCTTGTCAAAGTCCTGATCTAGTCCCAATTGAAAATCTTTGATTCAAGTTAAAGAAGGGTGTACATGTGAGAAACCTAGGTAATATCGAGCAATTGTGAGAGTTTTACTAATAAATATTAAATGTAAGGGTTCACTTACTTTTGCACATCATAATTAGTAATTAATACCTATATTCCAGTTTGCTAAAAATTTTGAAAGTAATTGTAATTCGTTTAATGAAGATTTTCTTAATGAAGATATAGTTTGATTAAGATTTGTTGATTATCTGGAAAAAAGAGACAATTTTTAAAAATATTATCTTAGGGGTTCATTTACATTTGCGCAGTATATATATATATACATATATATATATATATAGTATGGATATACGAATCAACACTGCAATGTAACGATCAGTTTCATGCCTCAAGTGGTCTTCTGATCAGGTATGCATTTTTAAAATAAGGGAAAAAGAATTAGGTTAGAGTAACCACGGAAGATACAAAAAGAGAAAAAAATAATGTAAATAAAAAAAGAGAATAAAGAAGAGAAATAAGTATATGAGAAAAAAAGAAAGAAAGAAAGATGATGGGAGCGAGGAAAAAAAGGATAGAAGAAGAAGAAGAAGAAGAAGAAGAAGAAGAAGACTGGGGAAAACTAGTAGGAAGAGGAAGAATAAAACGAATGAAAATTAAAAAAAAGAAGAACAGAATGAAGACGAGAATAAGGAGCCTGAGAAAGAATTAATAATAATAATAATAATAAGAAGAAGAAGAAGAAGAAGAACACAAAAAAGAAAAAAAGGAGGACAAGAAGATGACGAGTAGAAAAGAAGTAATCGAAAGATGTCTAAAAGAAAACTAAAGATGTAGACAAGACAAAGGAAGAGATGAAAAATGACATGAAGAAACTAAAGAAGAATAGCAAGGAAATTATTGTTTGTAGAAGACCATCCAATAACCTTGTGAAAATACTGACTTAGTCTATTGCATTGTGGGAGTTTATAAAATGACTGGAACCTTAATTTCAAAATTATTGACAAAACATGACTATATCAATACAGAGGCAGTAGAGAATAGAGTAACAAAAAGAATCTCTGTAATGGAAGAAAGTCAGAAGAGACACAGTGAAAGCAAGTGTCACACTTTAAGATGCTAATGTGTGAGACATTTTTGATAATTTTGAATCGAAAGATTAAGGCGTGGAATGACTCCACTCTTGATTCCTAACATGCATATGAGATAAAGCAGGCGCCAATAATTTCGTTTCTCAAACGAGCCGATACAATGATAAATCGATTTTATTCAGTTAGTTATAATTATCGAAATCATTATCGAATTTTGACTAAAAATGAATGGACTAAAACGTGGACGAGAAAGAAATTCGCAATTTAAGACGGGAGAAAACGATTTTGATTGAACGTGTCATTATGGCCGTCAAATTGAGCATTCAGCTAGGAATTCGGATTTAGTTATTTTGCTAAATAAGTTGAAATTTATTCAGCGAAAACTAAAAAAAGAAAATCTGTCATTAGCAGATATGATCTAGGCAGTTTCATGAGACCTAATTGTGTCCCATTGTTGTTTCTACAGAAACGCGCCATAGATTCAAGGTAAATTGAAATATCAAAGCAGGAATAGCTATGTTGGCAGTTTAATTGATACTACATAAAATAAAATCGTGAAACGGGCAAAATTTGGCACAGATACAAAACGTAACAAATGCTAAGATGATTTCTTGAGTTTACCGTCTGGGACAGTCGAAAGTGAATATGTTTTTTTACTCATTTTCCTTGAGAGTATATTAAATATCAAAATCAAATATACTATATAAGTTAAATAATTAAAATACTTGATTTTAGGATGACAGCCAGTATAGCGAATATGAATATGTGTTTGTGTTACACTTCTTAGCATCAAAAATTACACTAAGGGGTTTCGAATGAAATATTTTGGTACATGATAAACATATATTATAAATACAAAGATTACAACCTTTGTATTTGTAATATAATATGTTCATATTTAAATATCCTCTACATGACGTATAATCCGTAGTAAATGTATATTGTATTGAGTGTGGAACTGTCACTCCATTCAGTTTTGCTTCTATCCAAGTTATTAAAAGTTACGCGAAAGAATTAATTGAATCAAAGCCGAAATCATTCTTTTAAGATAGAATACAAAGTTTACCCAAGAAGAAGCCAAAGATCATAGGAAACAAACGGAAAATAATTTGAAAAGAATTATGGAAAATTTATACCAAATAATACAATATTCAGACCTGAGAATTGTGTAGAAGGTTGAAACAGGTTGTCACCAGTCTGTGTTAATCACAGTGTCTATGATTATACTCAGACAATGTCTAGAGCGAATCTCGAGCAAATGTAACCATAAATATACCATACCATAGAATATATTTTATCATTCATACATATATATATGTATGTATATTATGAAATAGACAAAGTCCGACAATTATTTTTTATGTGTATACATTCTTTTCATAGATACAAATATTTAAGTAAATGCTATGTTTATAATAAACAGTATTAACGAATTTACCGGCCAAATGTCCGAGAAATTTTCCCAATAAATGTTGTTTAATACTGCTTATTATAAACAGAGCATTTACTTAATTATTTGTATCTATAAAAAGACTGTATAAACATAAAAATGTTCTTAATATATATATATATATATATATATATATATATATATATATATTAAATTTGTTGGTCTGATGAATTGGATCGTGATTAAGATTCCGACCTAATACATTATAACCATGGAATAATAGTGTTTGAGCTTTTTTATATTATATTATATTCTTGCTCTGTCCTGGACATTGAGCTCTACCTGGATTTTTTGTTCTTAGAAATATATATATATATATATATATATATATATATATATATATATATATATATATATATATATACATATATGATAGGTAGATACGTTCGCCTCTCGTCTGGTTCATATTCCTCTCCGGTCTTTTGAACAGCATTAGAGATTTATCCCTTGTCCACTATTTAGGATTAGGTTTCCGCCTACTTTTAAAATCCTCTCATTGTCTTACCCTCCCAGTAATCCCTTGCATCTTAGTAGCATAACCACGTTGCTTGGGGTGAATTGATATATCTATCTATCTATCTATCTATCTATCTATCTATCTATCTATCTATATATATATATATATATATATATAGATAGATAGATAGATAGATAGATAGAGAGAGAAAAGACAGGAAGTGATACATAGATTTAATATTTTTAATTTCGCGCAAGCACTTTGTTTGTTTTAGGTTTTATCGACTGCACAGCATACAAGGGTCATATGGAAACAGTCTATGAGAAAAGGAGCACCATGGGGCAATTCACTCCGCGAGAAATTTGGAGGCGGCATGCTGTACTGCTCGGCATTCACGCCAGAAGTTAAAATACGAATGTTTGGTTGTCAATCTGAGGACAGTCCAGATGATTCGGAAAGAATCGGGTAATACATCCGGTCAATATCATAGCGTTTGCATTGATCGCTAGTGATGGCGACGTTATAGCCCCATTCTTCTTCCCACAGAGACTCAGAGTGGAGACGAAGGCCTACATCAAGTGCAGTGAGGAGTCAATGCTTCATTGATTCAAGACGGTGTCTGTTGGAAGACAGTATGTCTGGCAACAGGATTCTTCACCATGGCACATAAACAGGAGAATCCAGTCATGGTTTTCAGACAATTTCTGCCACCACATCACAACTTATATCTGTTTACCTTACTCCCTAGACTGTAACCCTCCTGATTATTATTTGTAGCGCGCAGTTGAGAGAGAGAGAGAGAGAGAAAGAGAGAGAGAGAGAGAGAGAGAGACCAAAAAACTTCTTGTATCAACAAAGATGAAATGAAGACAAGGATTTGGGCAGTATTCACCAACTTAAACAAGGAGACCATCCAGAAGAGTTGCAGAAGATCCCGAAGTCGTCCCGCAGCCGTGGTTGAAGCCAATGGTGATTTTATTTAGCAGATTTACTCTTTAGTATTTTAAGATATTTTTGTGTAATCTTGTTAAATATATCTCGTAAATTGAGATGTCAGTGTTATTTTCATTTTTGCGTAATTTAGAGAACAATTTATCGTACCCTGTATATATATATGGCAATATATATATTTAGGGTATGGTATATTTATGGAACAAAATCTCTTAGGGATAGATCGTAACTAAATATAAGCAGTATGGACGTAGTTATCAAAACTATTAATATCTAAAAACCACTATACGAGTTTAGTTTCTTTTTTTCCAGGTTTCCAGATAAACGTTTAGCCATCTTGACACTACTGGTCGTAAGACTCACTGAAAAACCCTTTGAGTTATTCAGCTGAGAAAGAGAACAGGTCAAAATCATTTTATATTAGTCCCACTATTTCTTCCCAACTCGGCAATGGTGAGACAAAAAATCATTTAGGCCTTCATTAATGATATCAACATTCATACTTAGCCTTCCATCTTCAAAGTCTATTCAAGAATCATGAAGAGAACGGTGAGTAAGTTTCAAAAAGAGGGAACAGTAGAGAGGAAAATTGGATCAGGATGTTAGAACTGAAAGAGGGATCATCATTCCCACTTAGAGCTAAAGAGATCAATTAGAAAAGATCCAACTCAATCCATAAGACGTTTGGCCCATGAGAGAGTGTTTAAGTTATGGCAGTCCAAAGAGCAGTGAAAAAAGAATTTAGAATGAAATCGTATTGGAAACGTGTTACCGTAGGACAGAAGATTAGAAGTTTAGAGAGGGTGAAGATCATCTTGAATAAGTTGGAAAATGATTCTGGAATATATATATATATATATATATATATATATATATATATATATATATATGAACTTTATTTCAAGACTTCATGAGCTTCAGATTCCTATCTATGATTGTAATGATGAACATGTCATTTTCGTTTATGATCGATTTCATCACGAATCTTTTGTTCAGCTTGGAGAGTAATTATACATTATTATTGCTCAAAGTAGAGTCCAATGGTGTTATAAAAACCTCTCAGTATTCCAGTAAGATATTTTAAATCATCTCTACGAAACAATATTCCAAACCAAGCTTAATCTAACGATTTGGACAATTTTGCTGTTACACCCAGTATATATATATATGTCTTTAATAAATAAATTGTCTCCATTTCTTAATATATGACGTCATTTGTTTACATTTGATACGCCAGGGCAGTTATGAATGTACGAGATTCATTGAAGATTGAAGTTTATAAGCAGTAAATTCGACCTTGTCTACCGAAAAGGTTCTTTGTAGCCCAGAGGTAAGGCACGTCAGCGTATATGACGGTTCCGTATAGGATGCAGGTTCGAATCCTGTCAAAGAACGAATATTTTCTATGAAAATTTCTCGGATATTCAGGCCGGTAAATGTTATTTAATACTGTTTATCATAAACGGTGCACATTCTCTCCTGATGACCCCAGTTTAAAATTCGAGAGGAACACATCAAAATTCAGTGAAATCATATGCCGTAGAGAAGCTCGGTGGAAGTGTCATTGGCATGAGGAGCATTATAGATTCAGCTCGCTTCAGGTGAGTTTCAATTACTTTCCAGTAATTTCCTTCTTCATAAACAGAGCATTTGCTTAAATACTTGTATCTATAAAATAACAACGTTAAACATAAAAATGTCTTTAATATATATATATATATATATATATTATTCTTATCTTATACGTAAATTGAAAATAAGATTTTTTTTATTTCATGAATAAAAACACATTGCATATACCCGTACATACATTTACATATTGTTCGAGTGTGTGTGTAAGAAAGATTATGTGTGTACTTGTTTGTCTTTTTAATTTATGTATGGGAATGTGCCTGCTTTATAAGTAACTGTACTTGTATATTTGTACGGCTATGTTTAAATATGTATGTGAAAGCGTAATTGTGTGAGTATATGTATGTGAATATGTGTATAAGAAAGTTACGAATCTTTGTGAGCTTTTTTGAGGGAATCTGCCACTGTGTGTATGATTGTGAGCGTTTTATTTTTATAAGAATGTGTGCTTGTGTGTGATCCTTTTGTCAGTGGGAGTGATTGTGTATTACTTAGTGTATTTGATTATCTGTCTGAATGTGTGTATGTGTGCTAATATGTGTGCGTTAAAATCTGTGTCTGTCTGATAGTAAAGTGTGTCTGTGTGCGCGCGTGTGTATGTGTGTACGTAGATTGGCTTCACTGATTGGGGTTAATTGCTTCAATGCCTCCAGGTCATTTCAATCTGCTGACCACGAATATTTGAACGCATCAAATTCACTTTTCGTTTTATTTTTTCAAAAAAGATTTCTGAATCAGTAATGGCTGAGATACGTAGTTTCTTTTTAATTTACAGGTGAATTTCTTTTTTAAATAAAATCATCTTAGATTAAATAATTACTCTTCTTCATTAAAGTAATTTTAGATACTTAATTTGCTATCATTATTAATAATAAAAATAATAATGAGAAGAAGAAGAAGAAGAAGAAGAAGAAGAAGAAGAAGAAGAAGAAGAAGAAGAAGAAGAAGAAGAAGAATGGGAAGTATGAAGAAAGAAGAAAAGAAATAAAATAAGGAGGAAAAAGAAAGATAAGGTGTATTTGTAAAAAACATGAAGATGATGTTGGGGAAGAAGAAAGAAGAAGAAAAAACAGAAAAAGAAAAGGAAAAAAGAGGAATTCGATGAAAAGAGGAATGAGAAAAAAATATAAACATGTAAATAGAATAGAAGACGATCAAATTCAGATTGAGCAGATCACAAGATAGAAAATAAGGTAGATGGAAAAGTTAAAAGTAAAAAGAGGAAAAAAGAAGATAGAAAGAAAGCGAAGAATAAAGAAAAAAAGCGGAAATGTAAAAGAAGAAAGAAAAAAAATGAAGAAGAATACAAGAAAGAAAAAAAAACTGGAAAGGAGAAAAATTAAAACAGGTGACGGGAAAAATGCGAAAAGGTGAGGAAGAATATTTAATAAGAGGAGGAGGAGAATATCTTGTAAAGGAGGAGGAGAATTTATTGAGAAGGAGGAGGAGAATCTATTGAGAAGGAGGAGGTGAATATCTTGAGAAGGAGGAGGAGAATCTATTGAGAAGTTTAGGAGAAGAAGATCTTAAAGAAACGTTTTATTAAAAGAATAATGAAGAGGAGGAAGATAAGATCGAAATGGTAGAACAATCGAACAGACAACAACCATTTTGAATTTATAGATAATCGGTTGCGCAGACTTGATATAACTTGTTATAAGCAGACTCTTTTGAAACCCTTCAAACAGCTTGGACACTAAGAAGCACGCTGTATTATATTATATAGACTTGCTGCCATTTCATTCCCAGTTTAAACCCCCAAAACAAAACAAAAAAATCTAAAAATAATATGGACAGTATTAAGTGTACAAAAATACATCACCAATATCTATCGTAATGTAATCGAAATCTTAAAAATGGTAATAATCATTATCAGTTCTATTTGAGCACCTGATATATCTGTGCTCAAATCCGAACCGGTATTCATTTATATGTAGCTTGTCTTGTTCTATTAGACCTGGCGGATCTCATCCCTCTCTATGTCAAACACAGTCGATTTCCTCTCGCCTTGGTCCCGGAGACGTGGCTGTTGATTCCACTGGGTCAAACCTATCCGCCCTGGGCGTTAAATTCAGTCTGGCCGCATACGTATCTATGGACACCATTCTACCCCAATGTGTTACATGACCGTTAATCCGGTTTTGACAGCTGTTTTTCGTACACTGCTTCATGCCTATCTTCTTCACCAGAAAAGCCAGGTGGAGGAACCGGTTTAGGCGCCGATGACCGGACAATGTGGCAGGTAGTACAGGTTGCATGATAGCAGTGGTACTCGTAAAGTGGCTCATAGAAAATTATGGAACATGATAGAATGATGGCATCTTAAGCATGTTTGGAAAAGTTCCAGAAAGTTTTGCAAATGGATTAAGAGTGTAGGAAATCCAATGAATGTTTTTCTCGATCCTAAAATTAAAAAAAAACCTTTTTTCAAAAGAGGAAAGCGCATTGGATGTTGGTTGGTTGTTTTGTTTTACGGCATATGAAAACCTCAGTGGGTCATTTAATGCCAACAAATTTTTTGATATAGATTCATAGCGATGGTAATAAAAGTGTGTATGTATACATGTATATTTGAACTATTTTTCATTTACTCATATTTTTGACTACACTCGCATGTATTTCTGGTAATATTTGTTTTTTTTTTCAAAAACGTATTACTGGTAATATCCTCTTTCAAAAATATATTGCTGGTGATAGTTTTTTTTTCTTCAAAAATTAATTTCTGGTAATAACCTACCACAAATCACTTCTCATATTAAAACCTATTTTTACACTTTTACAATGCTTTTTACCTCAGTTTCGGGGTTAACTCTTTGCCCACAGATGGGACCCTAAGAGGTGCTACCACCTCGGATCAGGGTGGACCTGGGAACACCAGCAATTAAGAGGGGTTCCACTCTCCTCAAAACCTCCTGATCAGAAGCCTGCTGTTGGATATAGTTTATTGTCTTACCCTGGACGCTGATGTAGTTTATCATCATACTCAGGACACCCCATTGAGGGGGTCTTACCCCTCTGCAGAGGGGCAGTAGGTGTTTTCTACAGCTCCAGCCGAGAGGGCGCGAAAGCGCATTGGAATACAAAGTGTGACGAGGTTCTTAGAAGATGAATTTGAAGTGGACTAAGGAAGCATTTAGCTAGCTAAGCTACCTTGCTTTATGTAGAAAATGACGGGATTCCTTCTGGGTAGATCACGCAAAAGGTTCTAGTTTTAATCAGCGGAGATAACAGAATAAAATGAAGCTGTAATATATAAAACTATCTCAGAGATAAATACAATGTGTTTGCGTTATATCACATCGAATAATATTTTAGCCTAGGTTATTCTGGAAATGAGTTTCCAAGTATGGAGAAGCCTTTGAGGTACCAAGTTAATAGATGATCTACGAGACATGACGGGTCTTACGACATTTATTTAATGTTATTTAATGTTAAAAGCAGTCATATTCTTGAATCGACGGGTGCACATAACCCGTGATTATACTTGAGTCAAACGGTAGATATAGGTCGCATTTATATTTGAGTCTCTAGGTAATTTTATACTTGAGTTTATAGTCAGACATTGGTCGGATTTGCGAGTACTTACTTCATGAGCAGAGTTACCCCAGTGAAACGGATACAGTTAGAGGTTTTTATACCTCGCCGACAAATTCATCTACGAGTCGAGAGTGCTAAGTAGGAGAGCTCGAGAGACGTGCGTAACTCTAATTACAAAAATTAATTAAAAGAATTTTGCTACGGCAAAACACGAGTGAACATTTAAAGATGATTGCACAGGGTCAAAGTTGAATTATTTTAAACACACACACATTTTGGATTATTAGAAATGATCTAGCAAATAATTCGAACCGAAGATAGGCATATAGATGACCTTTCACCTTTGTGTCTAAAAACCTCGTCCGAAAGAACCAAAATTCATGTCGCTTCAGGTTAATTTAATAAAACATTTAAACTTATGGATCTTTACTATTCTTTCTAATTTACACTATTTACATTATTCGGACTATTGGCATCATCTTTGTCCCCATATTTATTGCAACATTCCGGCGGTTGTACGCTCAGGCCTTCTTCAGGTGATTGGAATGTCGAACTGAACCGTTTATTTCGCTCACTGGGGTAAACTGTTCTAATTCTACGTGCCATGTTTTAATGGACGTCAGTTGTCAGCTATCTCCTGTTAATTCCCCTCTCCAAGTAGTCGTCAAAGTGGCACAGTGGATAAAGGCGTTAGTTAGATCCAGTGACAAACCCAAGGAGTGTGAGTTCAATACCCGTCTAAGGTAGTGGAGATCTTATCACATAAGTGGGCCTTATCCCAGGCAATATCCTTCTTTTAGGGGGTGGCTAGAGTTATTTCCTGGCGCCGACAAATGAGAGAACTACGGAGGGAACTCGAGCAATTTTTGCCCTTAGTCCATGAATTCGCCATCCCACGTTAAACTCGACCTTCTCTCACATTCCTCTCAAATAAACGTAAGGATAAATATCTTTCTATGTATATCGCTCGGCGACCAATGACATAGAATTACTTCGTGGGTTGTTAACTTTCCGGGTACAAAATTTACTGCTTTCAAAATTTGTTTTGTGTGTGTGTGTGTGTGTGTGTGTGTGTATGTGTGTGTGTGCATGTGCATGTTTATGCAATATATGAGGTGCACTATAAGGTTGAATTATGTTGTGGAGTGATTTCGTAGTGGAGGCTTGTATTTGTACTAAATCGGTCCTAAAATAGGTTAGACGTACAAAACGTTAGGAGCTTGATATAAAAGGTATTACGCAGAGTAATCTTGTTGTGGTCGCTGACTACTTTTGTATTAGACTAACTGTCGACTACTGTCGTCCGAGATCGACTAGTATTTAGTCCCCCCCAACGAGGGTATCATGTGGCACAAGGCCAGTTTAACGCGGGATCTCTGAGAAAAATGTACCCTTTGAACCCGTATAAAAGGGTTCAGGGACGGTTTACTTCACCGAACGAGACTCCGCCCGTCGGCGTAGCCTCGTTCGGGTTCCTCCCCTCCTGAAGTCAGAGGGTTCAACCAATCAGCCGGTGGTCCGACATCGACTAATTTTTTTAAACTCTGGTTCTATATACACGTAGGATCCTCACGTTAAAAAACTTAATGCTGAATCAAATTGATTTGGCATTGTGTTACATCTCCATATATAATTCTGTGACCACTGTCAATCCGTCCGTCCATTTTGTCACTCTCTTTCTAAAGAGGAGAAATGTAAACAGGTAAGGGGAGACAAAGTACAGTTCGTTTTACTAGGGTGTATATTATAGTACAATAAATTTCCATTATTTATTTGAAAAAATTATAAGTTGTAATATTTAACATACAAAATGCTCCATTTTAAAAACAATTTAATGATTAAAATATCAAATACTTAGTTAATAAAAATGCAATACTTATTTTTGCATATCTTTACTTTAAGTTTTTATATACAAGAATACAGTTTCCCGTTGTCACTGCGTTTGTGAGAACTATAAGCACATCACAAGACCGAAACCTTCACAAAGTTGGAATTTGGCCCCAGAAAGAAATATTTACTCATGGGCCGTTGTATGCTGCATGCTTAAGAGTAAAAGAATTCATAAGAATTTAAGAGTTCGCTGTTAAAAAGGGTAAAAAAACAAAACAATTTCAACAATTCCTATGGACATTATTTACACTATTGTTCTCATCTTTGTCGCCATATTTATCACAACGTTTCGGCACAGTGGATAAAGGTGTTGGTTAGATCCAGTGACAGGATCCAAAGAGTGTGAGTTCAATACCCGGTTAAGGCAGTGGAGAACTTAAAGGGTGAAAATTAACAGGAGATAACTGATAACAGACACCCATTAAACATGGCACGTGAAACTAGAGCAGTCTACCCCAGTGAGCGAAATAAAGGGTTCAGTTCGACCTTACAAACACCTGAAGAAGACTGGAGCGAACAACGGCCGAAACGTTGTGATAAATATGGCGACAAAGTCCGAATAATGTAAATAATGTACATAATAGCTCATCTCAGAAATATAGACAATTCCTATAGAATTAAATTAAATTGAAGAAATTATTAAACCACGAAGTAGAGTTTTTGTCAAAATTATTTTTTTTATAAAAATCTTATTCAAATTTCATCGATGGGCTTGCTAAATTAAACGTAGAGTTTGTAATTTACAGCAAAAAATGTTAGCAATAACTTAAACAATAGTATATACTTTGAGGATTTTAATACGCTGATGCGTATTAAACAATAGTATATACTTCGAGGATTTTAATAGGCTGATGCGTATTAAACAATAGTATATACTTTGAGGATTTTAATACGCTGATGCGTATCGCAAAATGATTTCAGTATCTTTACATTATAGCACCTAAGACGAAGACTAATTTCTCTGTGTTTTTCAGTATTTAATCAACTTCTGTTCTTTAAAATTAGCCACCTATTAGTATCTTTCTCACGCGGCTAATACCTGACACAATGCGACGTTCCAAAGGCAGAAATGCCAAGAGAAATGGATTATTTTTTGGTGATTGGTTCTATGTAGGTTTGGGTCACTTTCTTTAAAAGCTGATCTTGCACTATATTCCTTACGAGTTGGTTTTAGGTGTATTACATCATTTCTCGGCCCATTAATGTCACCTGAAACATAAATTATTCAAAATTGATTTTCAGGAGTAATGTTCCGCTTAGGCTGCAATTACCTCAATGCATCAAAAGGAGGAAGGTCAAGGTCAATAAGAGTTCAGAGGGAATTGGACAATGTCTGAAACTGTATGTACATGTACCGGTTCACACATTAAACACGATTTTATTTTGTGGAGCTTCGCGTGTTCTAACACTGCACCAGAAATGGGACATTAGATTAGAAATACTCACAAAAAAAAAAAGAAAAGATTTGTCATTATGAATAAATAAAAACCGCGTTAACTAAGTAGCTCCACTATCAGACAAAAAATAAATTGTTGAAACAAAAATTCTTTTTGCTTCCTTTCAAATGTTGAAAATTATTGCATTTGCAACACTTCAAAGACACTGAAAACCTTAGGTAAAGACATATTTTTTTTAGCTGATTCCAAAATTATTCTTTTGGCTGTGTCCGTCTTCATATTTGAAGTCGTTTTTTTTTCTGCTAATTCCATGTAGCGTTTTTTTTCTCTTTTTCTTGATAATCATCTGTCTTCGTTTAATATCTCTCTCTTTGTCTATTGATGCCATGCGAACCAGAGTCTTTAAAGATTTAATCTATGTAAGTTCTCTTGTCGAACAATCTTACAGACATTTTCAACGTGTAGATCGCGGACTGTTGACGTTCATAAAAGCAGCAATAGTTCGAAAAGTACGACGTCTGTAGACTTTCTGGTAAAAATTAAATTGGAATGTGAACGTTTCTCGGTTCCTGAGAATTCTCTATTCGCATCGAATTCGGCCTATGATGTGCATGAAAGCGTTAAGCGGAAAATGTCGCTAGAAACAAAGATAGGGTTGCTAAACTGCGATATACTAAAATTCTATATATGAATGCTGGACAACTCACGTAGTTAAGAAAAGGGACGAAAAGACAGAGATATGGTTCTACCGACGAATAATTAGCATACCATTGATAGGAAATGCAAGTAAAGACAAAGTTTTAGAGAAAATGGAAATAAAAAAGACATTTATACTTAACATCAAGAAGGGACAGTTGAAATTTCTAGGGCACATAATGAGGAAAGAGGGTTTGGTAAATTTAACAGTCACAAGGCATACTGAAGGCAAGAAAAACAGAAGAAAGTAGCGCATCCCCTACCTAACGGGGTAAGGGTTAGCAGAACAGGAACTGAGAAAGATTATCTAAGGGGTACAAAAGACATGGAGGTGTGGAGAAGGTATAGGACACAAAGAAGAAGAAGAAGAAGAAGAAGAAGAAGAAGAACCAGAAGAAGAAGAAGGAGAAGAAGAAGAAGAAGAAGAAAAAGAAGAAGAACCAGAAGAAGAAGAAGGAGAAGAAGAAAAATAAGAAGAACCAGAAGAAGAAGAAGGAGAAGAAGAAGAAGAAGAAAAAGAAGAAGAACCAGAAGAAGAAGAAGGAGAAGAAGAAGAAGAAAAAGAAGAAGAACCAGAAGAAGAAGAAGGAGAAGAAGAAGAACCAGAAGAAGAAGAAGGAGAAGAAGAAGAAGGAGAAGAAGAAGAAGACGAAGAAGAAGAAGAAAAAGAAGAAGAACCAGAAGAAGAAGAAGGAGAAGAAGAAAAAGAAGAAGAACCAGAAGAAGAAGAAGAGAAGAAGAAGAAGAAAAGAAGAAGAAGAAGAAGAAGAAGAAGAAGAAGAAGAGAAAGAAGAAGAAGAAGAAGAAGAAGAAAGAAGAAGAAGAAAAAAGAAGAACCAGAAGAAGAAGAAGAAGAAGAAGAAGAAGAAGAAGAAGAAGAAGAAGAAGAAGAAGAAAAGAAAGAAGAACCAGAAGAAGAAGAAAAACGAAGAACCAGAAGAAGAAGGAAGAAGAAGAAGAAGAAGAAGAAGGAGAAGAAGAAGAAGAAGGAGAAGAAGAAGAAGAAGAAGAAGGAGAAGAAGAAGAAGAAGAAGAAGAAGAACCAGAAGAAGAAGAAGGAGGAGAAGAAGAAGAAGAAGAAGGAGAAGAAGAAGAAGAAGAAAAAGAAGAAGAAGAAGAAGAAAAAGAAGAAGAAGAAGAAGAAGAACCAGAAGAACCAGGAAAATCCTGCAAAGAATCAAAAATAGACAGATGCAAATTCTGGAACAAATAATGAGGAAAGAATTATTGGAGAGTTTGACACACATATGACATACCGAAGAATAGAGAAGCAGAGTGAAACACTGAGTAAACTACGTGACGAGTTTGCGTCCATGAACTGCCGAACAAAGGCACAGATAGTAAAAGTTGCATACAGTAAATAATGACAGGAAGCTGTGGAGAGCTATGGACCCGACACGGAAGGATCTGCGATAGAAAGGAAGAATGCTTAACATAAATTCAGATTAAAATCGGACTATGATGGTGATATGAGCTAACATTATATTATATTCATCTTGTGGAAGGGTCAGTGCCACCCTGAAGTTTGAGTTTTTAGGAGCAAAGAAAATGATATGTCATAAAGGAATGAGAATGAATAAAAAAAAAAAAAAGGGAACGCGCGGAAAGTTATGACAACCTTTGGAAACATAAGAGAGAGAGAGGGGAGAGGAGAGAGAGGGGAGAGAGAGGGGGAATTGTTTCATTATTTGTCTTTGTGGATAAGTTATATGAAAAAAATGAGTATAGGATATAAGGACATTGGACATATAATATACTATGCTAGGTGTAGTTTCGCGAAACCGCATTTTGCTACGAAATCAAAACATTAACATAAAACATTGACTAATGTTCTTAAATAGCCTTATTAAATCGCGACTTTCATATAGATAAAATGCATGGCGTCAAAACCGTTCGTAAATGTCTAAAATGTCAGCTGTATACAATCAAATTCGCTGTTCAATAGTTAAAAATATATATGTATATGGACTGGCACGACAGAATCACATGGCCCGCCAGATATGTCATGCGCTGTTTTCCCTTGTCTTTTTTTCTTTCTATTCGACCCGTGAGTATTAGATTCTCCATGCCCTCCTTCCTCATTACGTGTCTCAGAAACTTCCTTATGCCTCATCTTAATGTAAAGTATAAGGCTCCTCTTTGTTTGCATCCTCTCTAAGACCTCATATATATATATATATATATATATATATATATATATATATATATATAAGATATATATATATATATATATATATATATATATATATATATATATATATATATATATTACTTATATTAATATATATAAATTATCGTCTACATGACGGAAAAATGAAAATAACAATGACATCTCATTTTAACAGATATATTTAACAAAAATACACAATATATATATATATATATATATATATATATATATATATATATATATATATATATATATATATAAAAAAACTTAAACACTAATATTCCATGGATATTAGTGTTTTATTCCATGAATATTATGGTTTAAGCTTTTTATTATATTCTTACTCTGTCCCTGAACATTGAGTTCTACCTGGAATCTATCCTCTTGGAAATTTTTTATATACATATGTATATTTTTATATATATATATATATATATATATATATATATATATATATATATATATATATATATATATATATGTGTGTGTGTGTGTGTGTGTTAACCACTAATACTATCAATATATATATATATATATATATATAATATGAAAGAACAGTAAGATTTATAATACAGTTCTTACCATCTATTTGTAATACAGTTCTTACCATCTATTTGTTATTAAAAAAAAAAACAGTGCTCGAAACAACAGTATATCATAATATTATAATTTAAGAAAAAAATGTTTCTACCGCGACACAGAAATTTCTATGTGTGTGTGTGTGTGTGTAATAATTTCTGGAATACCAGTTTTTTGCAGTTTTATCCAGTGATATAGCCTTGTACCGAACTAATCACTGTTTATACTTAAACACTTAACCTTGTAACAATGGTTATCCTATACGTCATATGGTTGATTACTTCTGGATTGATTTCGATGCCTTCTGCTTTGCCTTCATCTGCCGTCGTATTCTGAGAAATCACGGCTTATTAAAGCGCCACCGAGTGGAGTAATAATTCCAACATAGAAAGTGTAGTTTCCGATGAGGCACGACACTCATTCACTCTATGTTAATCAAGAGGACGACTGTTGATGGTTTGGTATTAGAAGACGAAAAGGGCTGGCAATAATACAAAGAAATCGAGAACGGGTTCTGTTGGGGTAGATAGGTGGAATTGCAGCTGATTGTTTTTTGGGGAAGAAAGATTAGCAAATCTAAAGTGTAAATTGAATTTGAGGCGTTGGTTATTAATGATGTAAAGAAGAGAGAGAGAAGAAAGAAGGAAGACAAGAATGGACGAATGATGGCACGATTTTAACGTAAGCCAACGCAAATTGAGGAATGTTACGAAAGCGCCTGGCGAATGGGAGTCGGGTAGGTGCAGAAGAAAGATGGAAAGAAAGAGAAAAAGAAAATACATATGTGTGGTGGTAGGGAAAGGGTAGGGAAAAGAAAGAGAATTTGAAAGAGAGATAAAAGTAACAATAAAATATGAGGCGGGTATATGAGGCAGGGAAAGCAAGAGAAAAGACTTGGGAGAATGAGAAGAGGGAGGAAGTGAAGAAAAGGATGGAAAGATATGAAAGCAAGACAGAAAGAGTAGGAGGAATGAGAGGAGAAAACAGAAAAGAAAAATGAAGAATTAAAAAAATGAATAAAGAAAGAAAAAACAGGAAAATATATGAGATGTGGAAGAAGGAAAGGAATATATATATATATATTATAAATTAATTGATTTAAAATGTTTTTTTTCGCTACACAGTTCCAACCATGTTTCAAAAATAGAAGCTAAAAACTCGAATTTAATTTTGCAATTAAATTAAAAGCATTAGTTCCATTTCATCTTCGTTGAATTTTGGAGTAACTTTTAAAAATTACCGGGTTTTAAAGACACAGCTAAAATCACGTTTCCATGGTTACAGAATATTCTACTTAAATTGAACAAGGATGTCTAGATTTTCCTTATGTCAGTATCATTGTATCAGTTATTAGCTACAATTTGGTAAGGGGTAGGGATGTATTTTACAATGAAACCTGACATCAGTTGAATGGATGTCGTCTGATTTTTTTTTTTTTTTTTTTTAAATTGTTCACGGTAAAAAATTTCAACGTCATTTTTAAATTTAAAGATTTTCGGTTTTTTTTTCCTAATACTTTTTATTTAACTACGATTTGAAATATTCTCCTTTTGAATTTTTTATTTTACTATATTCTTTTTAAGAACAGTTCAATGTATTAGAATCCATTTATTATGTAGGATTATTTTAACATCAAGTTTAAAAGTATGTATATGAGGTTACTCTTTTTTTTTTTTAAATTTATGACTATGACGGCAAAAATAGTTACTTAATTTCACTGATTTAGTAAACTTTTATTTTATATATAAACCTAGTATTATAATGTTTCTCATGTAAGTACATGGGTCATTCAAAATATATATATTTCTTCCTTCCTTCTTATATATATATATATATATAGTTCTTCGTTATTTCTCATATATATATATATATATATATATATTTATTTCGTCCTCATCTCATATTGTCTGTTTCTTTCCTTCTTTCTTTATATATATATATATATATATATATATATATATATATATATCTAAACAAGGAAAAGGAAAATATATATATATATATATATATATATATATTTTTCCTTCTCCATTATTTTCATACATATATATATATATATATATATATATATATATATATATATATATATATATATATATATATTCTACATTCTCTTTCTTTCTTTCCTTCTTTCTCTTTTATATATATATATATATATATATAATCAGTTATAAGGACAATATTCTCCACACGTGACAATAACTAACATTATTTTCAGTTAACAATATGAAAATAGCATTCTCTACATTCCTTCAGTTGCTAAGGACATTATGTTTATTGTTATTATTAGTTACTTTCTTTAATTAAATTCATTTCGATTTTTGCTTTGATAAAGTCCACATTGGACGAAACGCGTCAGCAATAACTAGATTTCCTATTGTCATTTATATTTATAAATATTGTTTTTTTACAGGTTAACTCTGAATGTTTTGTTATATATATATATATATATATATATGTGTGATGTGTGTGTGTGTGTGTGTGTTTGTGTTTGTGTATGTGTGTGTGTGTGGAGTGTGTAAAGAAAACTATTCACACTATGGAACCTGATAATGCAATTATGGCGCAAATGTTTGAAAGTGAAGGGAAAGTCACTGGAGGGAATCGGAAACCGAATACTAAAAATAATTTATTTCATAATCAGTCAGTATAAAAATCAAACTAAATTTCATTTTAACATAATGTACAAATACATTGAAGTTGTTCTAATTTCAATCTGGATAAGATTCTCAACCATAACAGTCTTTTGTAATGTTTAACTACAATGTCAATAATAATAGATTGGATGAGTGATGGCTTGTTAATTCTCACGGCTTTTACCCCCAAAAAGCATGCTATTACTCATCTTAAAGAAACTATTTTGCCTCCCATCAGCATAGGTGATGCTAAAGCCGATTCCGTTACGATCTGTGAAGTTAAGCAACATCGAGCCTAATTAGTACCAAAATTGCTGACTTCTTGGTAATACCAGGTGTTGTAAGCTTGCATATACGGGTGGTGCAATGGCTAACAGCTCGGAATATTTAATCAGAGAACCTATTTCCTATTCTCGTTGGATTTGTTATATTCATTTACTGATGTTTTTCTTTTCGTTTTTTGACAATTGTGTCCGACTTATTTGCTTAAATCTTTCTGTCTGTAAAGATGGCGTTATCCCATTAAAATTATGATGTCTTCTATTTCTGCAACCAGTGCTGGATGATGTTTATGTTAGTGTTTGTTAACATCTTTTCCAAAATACGTCCTGTGAAAGAACTGTTCTACTCTATCGTAACGATTTTTATTTTCATTTGGCGTAAATACACAACATCCTGAGATTAGATTGTCCATGGATTTCTGATATTTTTCACAAAACCTGCATTTTGGATCCACACTATTATGCATGATATTTGCCTGAAAGTTCCCAGTGAAAAGAATCTGGTCTTGCACAAAAAGAATAACACCTTCCGTTTCTGCCTTTAGTCCAGATGTTAATAACCATGGATGAGTCTTAACTTTATTGGCCTGATTAAGACATTCTGGATATTGGCCAGGCAGAGGATTGTCTTGCCAGCGTAGTTTCATCTGTTCAAGAGATTTATCATTTGCTTTGTTGTTTTTTTTCATATTTTTGCCGCAACTGTTGGTGCTTGAATTTCTACTTTTACTTTTTTTCCGGTAACACCGCAAGCAGTACAGCCCCAAGCACTCATGGTGTTGCGGAATTAGGAACAGAAATATTAGTAATGAGGAGAAAGAAAAGAAC
Source organism: Acanthosepion pharaonis (assembly GCA_903632075.3). Classification (NCBI taxonomy): domain Eukaryota; kingdom Metazoa; phylum Mollusca; class Cephalopoda; order Sepiida; family Sepiidae; genus Acanthosepion; species Acanthosepion pharaonis. Next base: position 1,114,480 of record CAHIKZ030000740.1, read on the forward strand.
AATCAGGAGAACAGTAGATAGCGATTGACATTGATTTTGAGTTTTTGCAGAGTACAAATGGCTGGAAAGCATAAATCAGGGAGTTCCACAAGGGTGAAAGGCGAGAAAAGAATCTGTTAGCATAGAATTTTACGGCTACATCTAGTAAGCTCAAGTGTAAATTAAAGAAATCTCACCGCCAGTCCAGTATTGCGCTTAAATTCATACATCCTAGGTATCATATCGTAGAGCGCATCCGAAGTATTACGATGAAAGTATGTATTAAAATGGCGCACAGATACAACCTTACAGAGGTGGTCAAGTGACTGAAGGTGAGCCGCGACATGAGGACCAAACAATATTGGTGATTCTTCTTTGAAACTTATCGAAGAGCTCCAGGAAAAGAGGAGGGTCAGCGATATTCTAAGCATGGACGAATGTTAGATTTATAGATATACATGATATATCCCGGAGAGCAGTTTAGTTTTGGAGTCGTTAAAATTGACATGCCATCTTTCTCCCTAGTTAACGACGATCATCGGGGCGTTTTATAGATCGGTTGCCATTTTAATATTGCCTTACTATCGAGACAGGAGTAAATGGTAGTGTCTTTAGCGTAGATGCGAAATTGAGAGGTGTTGCCGTCGGGAAAGAGGTTATTGAACATTAAATCAACATAGGGCACTAAATTTAAATCTCGTTTGTGTTTACAACCTTCTTTTTTGATTGAACTTTTTTTCTTTGTTTTCCTGTTGTTTGACTAATTGTATCATCCAAACATTTGTTGTTTTTATACATGTTAGTAAGCCAATATTTACTGTCTTGTCTGATAATTGTAGTTGACTAAGACTTCTTCCACATTCTTTACTGGTTATTATTATTATTATTATTTTTATTTCCTTTGATTTCTGGCGTTTACACATTTTTTCAGGGTCCCGCCCAGGGACCTAAGTTTAGAAATGGCATCATGACACTATCCACTGAAAAAAAAATTACATAGATAAAGCCCTTCGTAAAGTGTGGGCTGTACTTGTCAGAACAAATTTTTTTGTATCTCTTTGAGGTATGGACTTCCAGGAATCCCTTCACTTAGTCTACTGGAGTATTTTCCAAACAATCCCAGTGCTCCAACTACAACAGGTATTGTTGATGTCCCCATGTGCCACATTTTAGAGACTTCTATTTCAAGGTTCTTGTATTTTGACAGATTTTGAATATCTTCAAAGATACATTGCAGTCTGCAGGGACTGCCATATCAATAAGGAGGCACTTTTTTGTTTGTGGTCTCTAATAACAATATCTACGCGGTTAACGTTGATTGTTCTGTCAGTGTGTATTGTGTAGTCCCATAGAATTGTAACAGGTCCTATCTCCGTAACCGGGTCTGGGTGGTGTTCATACCAGTTTCTTTCAGTTTCCTTCCAGTAGAAGTTGCATATATTCCAGTGCAGATATTGGCCCATTCTGTCATTCCGGGTTTTATATTCAGTGGGTGCCAATATCGTGCAACCTGATACAAAATGGTCAATCATTTCTGGATATTTATCACAGAATCTACACTTTGGGCTAACATAATATTTTAGTATATGTGCTTGATAATTCCTAGTTAACAAGCCTTGGTCCTGTGCAGCAAGGATAAAACCTTCAGTTTCAGTTTTCAACTCTGCACTACGTAGCCACTGATGGGTACGGGTTTTGTTTACGTCAGCTTGTTTGGTACGGGCAGAGTATTGGCCATCAAGCGGTTTATTATTATTATTATTATATCCCAAGCGACTGAAGATGTTCAAATGTTTTCACCATCTTCTACAGAGAAATAGTTGTTATAAGTACTTTATTTTAGAGTGTTTTCCTTAAATCCAATGTTCCTAAATAGGATTTTAAAGAACTATTTAATTGAGCGTTTTCATTCCTATTAATGTCTTTTTTATTGGGAGATTTAATCTGGTTGAAGTTTGCTTTTAATCCCAATACATTGGGTTAATACATTTTTCATTATTACCACTTTATTACTGATGGTAGCGGATTAAAGTTCTGTTAATCTTTCGCTGCTCCTGATCAATTTTGTTAACCCTCACTCATTAATTCTTGCCTATTAAGCATCTAACATAGAATATAAAGTTTATGATAAGACTTTTTGAAACCGACTTACAGCTAGGTGGCTACTAAATTAACAAATTTCTATTTAAATAAACCTTCAGAGGAAATATGATATTGTAAAATTGTCTGGCAAAAATTGTTAGAACCTAATATTGACTGAAAGTGCCTGCATTTAGGTCCGCGCGTTTGACACACACACACACACACACACACACACACACACACACACACACACACACACATATATATATATATATATATATATATATATATATATATATATATATATATATAATAAAAAAGAGCAAAGATAGTTACTTCACTTCAGGCAGTGGTGTGCCATGGTCTAAGTCGTTTTAAGATTTTTTATTTGCTTGTTTTTTTCTTATATCGTAGCCGGATATGAAATCTATATATACGGCTACTACATGTCTTATGGAGATATCGTTTAAGCTGGCTTAATTTTCCAATGCTAATTTTTGGCATTTCAACCAGTTTTAACACCGATTTTAAAGAGATGTTTTTTCAATGATTTTACCTATGAAATGACACTATTTTATGTTAGTGCCTCTTTTCCTTGTTTTACGATTCATCACGGTTTGTTTTTATCTAGCTATCATAAGTGTTGTGGTATTAGTCAGCCTTGGCGGTCAGGGGATTTCTCTTTACGTCTGCTAAGCGGAATTGGGTAAAGCAATATAAAAGGAAAGAGCACAGTCCTTTCCCTCTTTCTTTTTCTCTTCAACCAGTAGATGCCCTAATGAAAAACATGTCTTCTTTCCCCTCTGGAGATTACTTCTTTAATCCATAGCAAACCACGAATCTAATCGTATGCAACATAATTAATATCGGTACACTTTTTAAGAATAACTTCATGTAACTACAATAAATATCTCTAAAACTAACACACGGACATATATCTCAGTCCAACTCAAGAAAATATGTCCGTTCAATAAAGAAGATGTCGCTACAAATTGATTCCTCCCGTAACAAATTGAAAACCTAATGCCATTGCAATATTTTGAAAGGAACATAGAGCAAGTCACTTAATCACTCTCAGTACGATGTTATCAGTTCGTTGAAGAATGGATTTTTCTTAAATTTCTGGACTATGTTGCATCTAGTTATATATATATATATATATATATATATATTATATAAAAATCAATGTGTATATTTCTGTGGAATTCATTTATTTGGAGATACATTTCTTAACCAAATATCATTACGCTAATAAAACGATTCTTGGAGGCCTCTTTTTCTGGTCACAACTAAAAAAATAAAAACTTAATTACTTGTCTTTATGTAACTACTGTACTATTTGTGAAGAGTTATTTAATTCAAACTCATTAGCTTTTCTTAAAATAGATATTTTCCAGTTATACATTTCCACAACGGCTACCATTCTATATGCAAATTTACTACTAGCTGATAACTTTTCCCGCCAATAAGAATAAGAAGCAATGGCTGTATAAATCCTTTCCATAAAAAATGTCTCAAGCCATGAATATGGAAAAAGTTTTTCAATTTTTAATATACGACATTGTCATTATCCAGACAATGCATCTAAGCCATTTTTCTCGTATCTATAGATCACTAGAAGGCTTCGCCTGCTCACTATCGTTTCGCAAAGTAAGATATTATTCTCTACTTGAAATGTTTGAAACAAAAATTTCAAATTAAAATTTTATTCCTAAATTGGCTTGTTATAGTTAAGGAAAGTTTTACAAATAGATACCAACTTGTTGAAGTACAAGTAAAATTCATATTTCAAATACTTTTCTGCACTATATGAGACAATATTCCTAAACAGAACTATTTTTGATATAAAAATCAAAACAATCCTCGAATAAAAGAACAGTAATGAAGGACAGTTAATTAATAAAATAAACTTTCAGCTCATAATAATATATAATCATATTTATAACTATAATAATAATAATAATAATAATAATTATTATATAGTAAAAAAGAAAAAAGCCAACTCTCAACAATATTAACTACGAACAAAGCCACAATGTGCCAACCGTATTCGGAAATTAAAACATCCCTACCACACTAAGACATACATAATGCACACACTCAATTAAGCTGAAAAATCGAATCATCTTGATAATGGCTAAAGGTATAGCCGAAAGCGCTCGGAAATATAAAACATTCGGAAGTTCTTACACCCTTTGTCCAGAAAAAAAAGCTCTTGTTCGAACACAAGAAAAATTAAATAAAAAGCTTAACCGTAGTACCTTATCTGTCGTTTTTAATGAAACATGCATAAACGAAGGATTACTGCCCTAAATATACAACTATATATATATATATATATATATATATATATATATATATATATATATATATATATATATATATATATATATATATATATATATATATACAATATATATATATATATATATATATATATATATATATATATATATTTGTATGAATGATTCATATAATGTAAATTGAACTGCACTACCTACATGATATTAAAATAACTGATCCGACGTGCAACTTTCAGATAATAACTGTGACATTCCTCTATTTATTGAACAATTTAGTTCATGCCACATTGACTGAAAAACGTATCAGTACAAGAGAATTCTCCTATTCCCATATTACGAAAACGCACAATCTAAAAATTTAAAAATTCAACCTCAGCATTGCGACCGCACGATCTAAAAAAATTTCTTTCAATTAACAATAACACATTTCTAAAAACATATTTCGGATTACATCTATTCTTTCCTTGTCCTGTTATTACCGGGATGTAAAAAATAAATCTATTTTCATACCTGATGATGTCTGTATGAACAGATGAAAGCTTGTAAAAAAAATTAAAAAAAAAGCCTTATGCAACTGGAATTTATAAACAGGGATCATAACATTCATCTACAGGTTCGGGGTTAATGTAATTTATTAAATTTGTTTGCGAAGATGTATTCTCGCCATTTATATCATTTTTTGTATGAATGTTTCATGTAATATATACACACACACACACAAACACACACACACACACACACACATATATATATATATATATATATATATATATATATGCGGCACCTTTGGAAAGTGCCTGAAAAACATAACACGGGTTGACCCAAGACTTGTGAGTGAAATTGAGTAGATGAACCTTTGCGAAGGGGCGTCAATAGCGGTGTTAGCAAGAAGTCAGAAGTCATGGTGGCCGAGGGATTGAGCGCGCTGGCCTTGTTTAAATTGTTGATCGCGTTAGTTAACATGTTCTTTCCCTTGTAACAAAGGTCTGATCAGCATAGTTTTAGTATAAATCACAAGTGGGCTCTGTGGGTGTTGAATAAACACACATGCGCCTGAGCAAGCGTCTGCAATAGGGATTGCCTAGCCGCATTAATAGATGGGTATTCTCGAATTCGATTGACCAGCTATATATATATATATATATATATATATATATTAAGACATTTTTATGTTTATACATTCTTTTTATAGATACAAATATTTAAGTAAATGCTCAGTTTTATAATAAACAGTATTAATAACATTTACCGGCCTGAATGTCCGAGATATTTTCATAGAAAATGTTCGTTCTCCGACAGGAATCGAACCTGGATCCTATACGGAACCGTCATATAGCCTGACGTGCCTTAACCGATCGACCCACGTTGGCAAGGTCGATTTTACTGCTTTTAAACTTCAAACTTCCATGAATCTCTCACGTACATTCATATCTGCTCAAAGCGTATCCAAATGTAAAGAAATGACGTCACACATTATGAAAGTCCGACAATTATTTTAAGACATTTTTATGTTTATACATTCTTTTTTTTTTAATGTCTGGAGGTTTCGAGGAGCCTGGACCACCTCTTAATTTCTGATGTTCCCAGGTCCACCCTGACCCAGGGTGGTAACACTTGTTAGGGTCCCGGCTATGGACAAATATTTAACTATTACCAACAATACATTTTGAAAAATAAATATTACCAGCCATACAATTTTGAAGGAAAAGTATTACCAAAAACAGATTTTTGATAAAACAAAATATTACCAGCAATAATAAAAAAAAAATGTCGGCATTAAATAATCCATTGAGATTGATATACCGTAAAACAAAATAAACCAAACCAAACCACCTCCTCTTTCATTCATATTACAAAAAGTCATTCAGTAACACTCTACCATGAGTAGCTTCTGTCTTTTATTTCGTGCATTTAGCATAAAAAAATTTCACTAACGTTAATCGAAGAATAAAATAAAATATTTATTTAGGAATTTACTCACGATATCAAACATAACTTCGTAACCAGGGGAACAACGAATTTATGCATACTTAAGTAAATTGACTATATACATTTTTGCATCATCGGAAAGCTATAAATCTAAAAAGAAATATATATAATATTAATGGCTATTTTACTGCGCTTACCAGCTATTGACAGTAAATTCTATCCTCCTCACGCACATCAAAGACGCCAGCCATGGCTAAGTTCAATAAAAATATTTCGTGAAACTCGTTAAAAGTTGTAGAGGCTCTTAAACTAACAGCTACAGCGAAAATAAAATTTGAATTGACGCACCTTATTTTCTCTTATTTCAATTCATGTGAAAGTGCCTTTGCAATAGAGCCGGCAATACTGTTACGACGACAACCTCCACACTATTAGCAAGGCAGTTGCAAAGCAAAGTAGTAGTTGTAGCAGAGAAGTTGCTACGTGTGGTTGGCTTCATCTGCTGAAGGTTGGCGTGGCAAGAAACAGTAGCTATAACTGAAGCAGCAGTTGAATGAGTAACGGCAGTCAATACACCTGCACTTGTCTCTCTAGAACGAATTTGCGAGGTACAAGCTAAGAGGAGATGTGCCTGAAATATGTTTTAAATGTACAAGAATTTCCAACGTTGTACGCTGGTTTGTTGCTAGCAAGTTGGAAGAGCAGCAGCAGTAGTCATAGCAATGGCTTCAATGTAATTTAGTCTTTGTAGAAAGATGCCAATTCAGAGAACAGAGGTCTGCGTACTGATGGGATATATTCTTGAGTTCAGTCCTTACTCTGGGAATTGAAAAAGCCATCATAATAACTTGATTTTAGTGAATTAAAATTAGCAAGCACAACGAAATTATTTTGCGTTTCGCCATAAGTTATACAATTAATAAAATAAAAGATCTGCTTTTAAAAAGAAAACGAAAGATTATGTTTACAATTACGATTTAAATATAATTATTATTGAAGTAAAATATTACGACTGAATTAAATTCAACTAACAATAAAATAAATATAACTACTGGAATAAATTCGATCATTAATAAAGTAAATATTACTACAGACCTAAATTTGACTATCAATAAAGTAAATGGAGTAATAGATAGCGGCTCAAATTGAGGAGTCGAAGAGCTGAGTTCGAATTCCAGTCGAATCAATTACATTCACTTACGTAAATTTGACTATCAATAAATTCAATTTATTGCTATTGAATTAAATTCAACCATTTTTGAAGTAAATGTTACTACTGAATTAAATTCGACTGCCAATGAATTGAATATTAGAACACTATTTATATTATTCGGACTATTGTCCGCAGCCCTGTCGCCATATTTATTACAACGTTTCGGCAGTTGTACGCTCCGGCCTTCTTCAGATCGTTGGCATGTCGAACTGAACACTTTATTTCGCTCACTGGGAAATTAAGGGTTCAGTTCGACATTCTAACCACCTGAAGAAGGCCGGGGCCTAGAACGGCCGTAACGTTGTAATAAATATGACGACAAAGATGAGGATAATAGTCCGAATAATGTAAATAGTGTACATAATACCTCATCTCAGAAATATAGACAGATACTGAATATTAGAACTACAGTAATTGCGATCATTCAAGTAAATATTACTACTGACATAAATTCGATTGGTTTGCTTTGTTTTGTTTTAGGGTATATCAACCTCAATGGGTTATTTAATGCCGACAAGATTTTTATTGCTGGTAATATTTTTGTTCAAAATTGTATTGCTGGTAATATTTTTTCCTCAAAGATTCATTGCTGGTATTAATATTTTTTTTATAAAAACGTATTGCTCGTATTAAAACCTATTTTTACACTTTCATAGTGTTGGGGTTAACTATTTGCCCATAGCTGGGACCCTAACAGATGCTACCACCCCGGGTCAGGTTGGACCTGGGATCACCAACAATTAAGCGGTGGTTCCACGCTCCTCAGAACCTCCTGATCATAGACCTTGTTGTCGGACATAGTTTATCGTGATAGCCATGACGGGTTCATATTTGACACTGTTCAGTTAATGGTCACCCCGTTTCCAAGTACACACAGCTCAAGGATTGAACTCACAATTATTGTCTCACTAAATTCACTATCCAACGCTTTAATCTAATAAGCTATCGATCTTGTATGATTATGATTACTGATGCTTGTTTTACCTAGTTGATTACTAGCGAGGTTTGTGATATTTTTCTTATATTGCATTAATATAGGAAAAATTAGATTCATGCCTTCCAAAGACTCATCAGTTCAAAGTAAACAGGAACAAAATCGAAATTCAAACTCGGCTTACTGATCCTCTTTAATATGCTAGTAATGTTTACTACTCGCAGCATTTTACGTGATATTACAACCTTGTGTAATATCATTATCGCTTCACTGGCTAAACCAAGGTTGGAAAACTTTATCTTCAGAGCCGTTTTGGCTCCCAGGCAACATCCATCTCACATCTATATGAAAACACTTCTTTTCCTTTTGGTATTAAGCACACTTCAAATTCAAAACCGATAAACTAACAGAAGACGAACAACCTTGCCAAAATAGCTACGACTGAAAACCCTGCAGATATCGGTTGTCCAGTCTGGCTCGTGTGCGTCGCGTACTCTTCAGATAATGTCAGCAAGATACAAGCAAACGTTTGAACGATAATTTCAGATAAAAAAAAATAAACGAATGCCATTCAACTGTGTAAATCATACTTGTTCTTTAAGTCTATGTGATTTAGATTTTGACATTCTGATGATTGTTTAATAAAAAAAAAATGGCTGCCCTCCAATCAGTTCATTTTTTTTTCTAATTCTCTTTTACTAACTCACATCTTTCGCAACGTTTACCTGGACATTACACAGCTCACAACAAACAGAAGGGTTAATCTAGCGGCATAATCACCTCCAGATGTCAAAGTTCGAGACAAAGTTTTGGAATGTATGAATTTTGATACAAGGAGATTGTTTCAAAAGTTCTTCAAGAGATCGTTTGCTCCAGATTAATAAAGCTTTAATAGTTTTCTAATTTTTTTTCAGACATTTTTATTGCTACTAAACCTTTTTGCAAAACGGAAAATATTAATACTCGAACTATTCATATTTAATCATAAATTACTGGACTGAATACAGTCATTACAGTTTTTATAATCCGGCATTTTAGAAGTCGGTAACAATGTTATAATTTCATAAAAATAAACTTGTAAAACCTATTAGCCAAATCTTGCACAAGCAGAAGTGGTTTTAAATGAAGTTAGGTTTGTTAGAAACATTATCAATTCTCAGTGTTGATAATTATTTTTCAGAACAAAATCAATTTTTCGAAATATGTGGGGTGGTAAAACAGACGTTTCATTAAGTCAAATAAATTGAATCCATTTTGTTAAAGCTATCGTGTTTTTTTTATTATCGTCTGCTATCAAACAATCTCTATTTTCTAACCGCCAACCTTCAGCCGCGCCATAGTGTGGTATTTTTTAAAAACATTTTATCCGTTTATTTTTATTTTTCTTCTTCACCTTGTATGTTTCGGTCATTTCTTAATTTTTCTTAATAATACTTCTTTTTTGTTTGTTTGTTTCTTTCTTTCTTTACTTCGAATCGTCACTTTCTTTCTTAATAACAAATATTTATTAGCATTTCTTTCTTTTCTTTATTCTTTCGCTGATTTTTTTTCTTCGTGTCACTTTCTTAAATCTTTATGACTTTCGTTTTATTCTTTCTTTCTTCTGTTTATTTTTTCCCTTTTTATTTGCTCTTTTTTTTCTTTTTAAGAGCGTCTTTCTTTTTCTTCCTTCATTTTATTTATTAGTCTTTCTTTATCTGTTCATGAGTCTTTCTTTGTTTTTCATCGCGTCTACTTTCCGTTTTTCTCATCATTTCTTATACTTATTGCAACAAATCGTTGTCTGTTTATTCGCTCTTTCTTTCCATATCACCGTATTTATTTCTTTCGTTTTTATCGCTTTGATTGCCCAATATCAATCCTTTCTTTTTTTTCTTTTGCTTTCTTTTTTTCTTTTCTTTTCTTTTCTTTCTTTCTTTCTTTCTTTCTTTCTTTCTTTCTTCTTTTCTTTTTCTACCGGAGAGTCATTGCATTTCCTTTTATAAAATTTCCTTTCTGCATTTGTGTCTCCCATTTTTATTTTTTTTTATCGATTCCTTGTTTTATTTCTTCGGCATCTACAACTCTATTCACCTCTTCAAATTTTATCGCACATTACTTTCCTTTTCCTATAAATTCTCCTGACATCTCAGCCGAAACTTTTTTATCCTTGTAATTATTTACCGCTCCTCTTCATTTCCTGATGAAGGCCGAAGGGCGCATGAACCGAAACTTTATCTTTAAAGCGACGGAGATGAAAAGAAGAATTCATAGAATTCATGTAGGAATAATCGAAGTATGATATTCACCATTTGTAAAAGAACCTACACTATTCTAGAAAAATGTGTGTCGCAGTAAAAAGTCTTCCAAAAAGTTTAGTTACCATTTCCGCATATTTCTTTGACACCACATTTCTCCGTTTTTATATCGACTTTCTTCTTTTTTTTTCTGATTTTTATTCTTCTTTCGCTTCTACCCTAAACTGTATTTCTTTTCCTGTTTACACACGGTTTCTCTTATATACTTTGCTTTTTTATCTCCTTTTGTGAACTCTCTATCGTTTTCCTTTTACAACCTAATTTCGTTCTCCTCATTTCTTTTTTCTTTCGAGCCGAGCTGCGGAACGCCTTGGGAATAACAGGTGATGTAATCATGGATATGCAAGTGAGGAAATGGAGAACGGTTTGGAATTGTTAGTGGGAGAGTCGTGTTCCAATTCTAGTCTAGTTAGGTTCGTTACATTCAGACTTACGCTCAAATACTCTTGGGAAAGCTATGAATCCCTCTCTTCTTCTCCCAGGTATGGTTTAAATATTAAGGCTCGTATTATTGAATCTTTATTATCTCCAAACAAACAAAAAAATATATCTTACAGTCTAAATATTTTCTAAAGTTTAATATTTTCTCATGTTAAATAACCTGCAAAAAATGAATGAATGAATAAATTAATCATTGTTTTCTCCGTCTTTCCGTAACTGTATTTCTTTCCCTGTTTACAGACGTCTCCCTTGCATCTTTTCATTTCCCCCTTCTTTTGTGAACTCTTTTTCGTTTTCCTTTTAAATCCTCTTTTTTCGCCGATAATTTTCGCCCATTTGTCCCTCTTCGCAAAACTATATTTCTTTTTCTATCTACAACCGAATACTTTCCTTTACTTTTTTCCATCTTCTTCCCAAAACTCATTTTCTTTGTTCTGTTTGAATCCGAAGGCTTTGTCTTTTCCTTCCACGTTACACTTGTCAAATATGTCATATAGGGATAAACTGTCGCCGCCGAAGATTGAACACGGATAGCCAGAGAGCAAGCACAGTCGAACTCATCTTGAAATAATTAGATCACGTAACGGTTAAAGGAATATATATATATATATATATATATATATATTAGTGGTTAATATTTTCTTGATTACACAGCGGCCCTTTTATAAAAGCCTTTCGGTTTTAGTTCCCCCACCACCTTTTTCTTTTCTTTTCCTATTCATCTCTCATCTTCCCGATCTTTAAGATTCTATTGTCTATTGTGTGTGTGTGTCATCACAAAATGTATAATCTTTTCCGGTGTATCTTTAATGTATTAGGCATCCGAGAATATTCATATTTCTCTCATTTAAACCGTCTTTGACTCCCCTCTTTAAAACTTCTCTCAGTTAAATTTTAATCCACCTTCATCGTTAGACCTTCCTGTTCTTCTCTCGTCTGTTACCCCTCACTATAGCTTTCATTTACCCTAACATTCGTCCCACACTCTCATACATGCACTCTCACTAAATTTTATTTTCTATTCCCAGAGTTGTTTTTTCTGTTTTCTTTTTGAATTTGTAGGTCTGATGAATTCGTATTTACGATTCCAATGGAATAAATTATGAGCATGGAATATTAGTGTTTAAGCCTTTTTTTTATATATATATATATATATATATATATATATATATATATATATATATATATATATATATATATATATATAATAGGTTAGAAACGGTACAAAAGCGTATTAAGGCATTAAAACTAGAAATGTTGTATTGCAGGCCATGATAAGTTTAAAATAAAACACACACCAGTCGACCGGTTTCGTCCCCTCTCGTCAGAACTGTTAACGGGGAATTTAGATTATGAGGAAAAAAAAAAAAGAAAAGTCTGTCATGGGTGACATGAATAATGGACAGGGAAGGAAGGAAAGATAAAAATTATACCAACCAAGCTGCTAGAAGCGCAGAACAGCAAGTCCAAGCAAACAATCTCTTTGTTTGCAAAGAGAAGGCTGATTGGACCTGATGTAAAGCGATTCCAACACCTTGAGATGGAAAAGTGAGTGCGAACTGGCCAAGACGGAAAACCATGATGTCATGAAATCCATCGCACAAGTTGGATTCTTTATAAACAGGTTAACAGTTCTGACGAGAGGGGACGAAACCGGTCGACTGGTGTGTGTTTTATTTTAAACTTATCATGGCCTGCAATACAACATTTCTAGTTTTTAATGCCTTAATATATATATATATATATATATATATATATATATATATATATATATATATGTGGGAATTAGCGGAGTCTGACCGAGTAGTCTTCGAATCTGTGATTTACAAAGTCTCTCCAACAAACAAACAAAAAAAATGTCTTCTTCATATCTCCATTTAGTTACTTTTGGTAAGATCTCCCATCTTTTTTTTTATCTTATTTACGAAACTTACGCTACTTTTCTGCTTCTTTTTCCAAGTCTTTCCCATGATTCCCTTCTTTTTAATGTCTTTTCATTTCTTCTTTCTTCTCTTAATACACACTTATTTCCTTACGACCTTCACTCCTGGTCTCATTCCCACTTTCTCTCACGTACAATAAATTTACCTTCCGTTTTTCAATGCGCCTTTCTACTTTCAATTTAGCCTTTCCTACAAACTCACTCACAAAACATAAATTATACTATTTTTCTTTTGTTGTTTTTGTTTTCCTCCTCTTTTTGTTCCTCTTTTCGCTCGTAACATTTAGAGTTTCCAATTTAAATATGATGTCGCACTCCTCCATCCAATCACCTTAACTACTCGCTTCACTATTTCAGCTGCAATGAAGTTCGTGGAAACTGGAGAATTGCGTCTAAATATAGGCACATGTATGGCGCGCTCTACTAAAAGCTTAAAAAGACTTGAATAATCAAGATAGATGCAAGTTCGTTGCTCTTGCGAATGAGTTTTATTCCTCCCCAAAAATCAATCAACATACAACTTGGTCTATGAAATGGGACATGACTTACACAGCACAGTAATCAGTCAATCACAGTATTCTGCCACGACTGCTAGTGGATATATCAGCTTATTTATTGTTGTAATTGCCTATATTAAATACAATATCCGACTCACCCCAGATGTTTCCAAAATGGACTTTGTACTCAGTGTTACACCAGAGCTTCAATGAATCCATTTTCATTGCCAGCTTGTCACCGATATATAAAAACGTGGTCGACTAAGCTGCACTTTGGATTTCACGCATTGGAATAACCGTATGACGGGTAGTTATAAAAACACCTACTCTAAAGTATGCCGACAACGTTGCATCATAGACCCACGTGTGTTGCAGAGGAGAGTCCTCGTCATGTGAACCTCTATCTACGTTTTTTATTATTTATTCATTTACTGTTAGGAAAGTAAGTCTTGTTGATTTTTCAATACTTACGATAAAATAACCATTACTTTTACGTTCTAATGTTTTCTTCGTTTGAAGAGTGGATAAATGCGTTTAGATCAAAGACATTTCAGACAGTGCATGATGTGTGAATTCAAATAGGGTCAATCTGCAACGGACAGAACGAGAAACATTCGTTCAGTCTATAGAAATGAAGCATTAAGTGCTTGGACATGACTTCCAGTGTTTGGCCAGTTTCGATTGGGAAATATTTCTGTCTATGTAGAGCTTCTGCGAAGAGGATTTGATTGAAGGAGTTACTACTCTCATAGATATAACGGTCTTGCCAGACGAAGTCGTGAGGTGACGTTGTTACTTTCTGCCTTTTCTCTTTACCTCCTAGCATGCAGTAAACATATATCCAATGGGACCTTGTTTTCTGGGTATGGGAGTAGCTTAAATATTATTGACTGGTAATTTTACACACACACGCACCAGCACACAGACACACAATTCGTAACTTTTAATGACTTTTATCTGTTGCATGAATATTAGTCTATTTTCTCTATTTTACTCAGTTGTATAAACAAAAAATTATAAAATAGAGTAATGTTGAAATTATCTTCAATATCCTTAATCCCTTTATTTACTGTTATGGTAATTTACGCACGCAAGCATGGAACCTCCTAGCTATAAATAGGAGCAGGTACTGCCTTTTAGAGAGAGTTTTCAGCAGTCTGCTCTGAGAGACGGACTGAACATTCTTGCTGTAACACTCTCGTTTGCATATGCTTGTATTACTGTTTCTGTTACTATATTTGTTTAACTCAATTCCTCACTTTGTGTCTTTATTTTCTGGCCCTAACAAAGCCACATTTACACGCGTACAATTATGTTTGCCGTTCCTTTTAGTTTAACTAGAAGCAGTGTCCGTAAGGTGACCGCTGACGTGATTTCACCGCGCGCCTACTGCAACAATTTGGGGACAAAAACATGTTATAAATAGACTAGTATATGTATAAAAATAAAAGACCAACTCAAAGGACTCAACTATGCACCGTTTTGGAATTTTTGCAGACCGGTAGACAGTAAATAGAAATTTCGAACAGCGGAAGGACCTCGTGTAAGAATTTCTTTACCGACCGGATCACGTGGATGCAAAAGTTAATAATTGCAACAAATGTGTGATAAACCCGATGTAAAGCTCAAAATCAAAGATTGCAAAACAAAGCCAACGCATATTTCAAAGCGCCAACCATATTTGCACCATGGACCACCGAATCAGCAATCTTTCTCGGAAGAACCAGCACATGAAAGAAAATGTACTAATAGACATTACTACTACTACTAACACTACTATTACTACTACTTAGCCTTCAGCAGGCACTCTCTTAATCAATATTGCCATAACTCAACCATATCTTTCTTTCATTCACCGTTACATTCAAACATAACTTTTTCAACCAATTCTTTATTACAGCAACGCTGCTATCACTACGATTAACGAACATTTTTTTTAACTATACCACCGGCAGATATATCAACATACTACCCTTTGAATGTCACTGCCAAAATTAAAAACATATCGAAGAAAATCCAAGTCTCCGACAGAAATGAACTGGAAGTTGAAGAAAATACATTGTTATATATGCACGCTAAAATTTACAATCATGCTAGAAACGCAATATTTCAGTAACCTAACATTTTACCTATAAACAAAGAGATTAAAAAAAAAACAGGCTAAAATACACGCATAGTTTTTTACGTGAAACGAATCACTGTAATACATTTCAACATGAAAACAAGAACTTATCGTCCACGTAGGAATTTTCGTCAACCACATTTCATCACAGTAAAATATAACTCATTATCTTCAACATACCGAGCCAAAACCCATAAGAAACATACGAGGACAACACCAGAAAATGTCTGCAACACACAAAGTATCACTCAAACACAGAAGAAGTCGAATGTTAAGTTCTTCCGGCACACAGCAAAAATGAAACACTGTAAACCTCTCAAGGTCTAACAGAAAAAATTAAACAACCGTCGATTAATTAAAGTTTCAAAAATTAACAAGAATGACTTCTGTTCCATGCGTAATACAAGCTTAGGCGATCATGTATTTCGATACATAACTGACAAGGCAGATTTTTTTCCCGCAATTGGTTGCCCTTTCTTTCTGCGGTAGACCAGTTGACATACAAGGCTATAGAACCCGGTCTGTCCTGCTATTTACGCATGACTGGGGAAGAAGAAGAAGAAGAAGAAGAAGAAGAAGAAGAAGAAGAAGAAGAAGAAGAAGAAAACTCATAAACAGAGACGGAAGAAAAAGAAGGATTAGAAGAAGAAGAAAAGAAGAAGAAGAAGAAGAAGAAGATTCACGTTGACGACATATCGATAAATATCAGTCACTTATGTACCATACCTGATACATGCATAGGCGATCATGTATCTTTCGATACATAACTGACGAGGCTGATTTTTTCACGCAATAGGTTGCCATTTCTTTCTACGGTAGACCAGTTGCCATCCAATGCTCTAGAACTCGGTCTGTCCTGCTATTTACCCATAAATGGTAGGGAGAAGTAGAGGATTCGTACCTTTCCCAAGGGTATTAGCACGTAAATGAATGTAATAGATTCGACTGGAAATCAAACTGTTCTCCGATTTCTCACTCTGAGCCGATATCCACTATTCCACCGTGCTTTTATTCAAAACAGACGGAGGGTCGTTTGGGGACCTTGTCGCGCGTAGTGAACCAGATCTCTGTATTCGACCCTTCAAAAAGTGTGGTTGGTTCTGCACAAAGCCTTCACCACTATAATCTAATCATATGTGCTGGTGCCTGGCTGTCGGTTCCTAGGATCTGAGCTGCTTGACACTCATACGTCGAATACGACAGGAGAGTCTACCATATATATATATATATATATATATATATATGTGTGTGTCTATATATATACTGGGCCGGAGCTTAAAACGGCCGACACGTCGTGAATGTGACAATAAAGACCAGGACTATAGACCGAACAATGCAAATAATGTAAATAGTTAAATACCTCATCTCGGAAATATAGACAGATGATATCTGAAGATCAGATCTATATCTGTCTATATTTCTGAGATGAGGTATTATGTACACTATTTACATTATTCGCACTATTGTCCATTATCGCCATATTTATCACAAATAAATATGGCGTCAAAGATGAGGACAGTAGTCCGAATAATGTAAATAGTGTATATAATTTATTTATCTCTATTTTCCTCTCAAATTATTTGGAACTTCTCCCAGGGTATCGTATTAGTGTCGATTTTCTCTAATATACATTCTCTGAATTTAATTGAAGTTATCATAGCTTTCAAAGAAACCCAAATTGTTAAAATATATTAAACTATAGCACATATACTTGCCACTCTGCGCTCAATAAAATTGCATGTTGAAATAAATTCTCATCTTGTATAGAATAATTAATGGAAGGTCGGCGACCTCTTCCCCAAATAGTGTAATCTTTTCTGTAATTTCAGTTTAAAGTATCAAATAATGATTTAACAAGAGGTTGATCCGTCTCATTCCAGCAAATCCTGAAATCAATTTAGATTTTTATAGATTGAAAGGATAACGTGTGAAGAGGTGAAATGTACGTATATCAAGAATAAATACAATGATATAGCTTACATAACGATCAGACGTTGTTTTCTCTTAGAAGCATCTCTATATATTTGCCTTAGAAATTTGCCTAATAAACGTTTAGCGTTATACATATAAGATTTCCTCTCGTGGATTTGCTTTCTAAATTTGCGTTACAAATTATCTTCAAACTCATAGTGAGTTTTCTGAGATGAGGTATTATGTACACTATTTACATTATTCGGACTATTGTCCTCATCTTTGTCGCCATATTTATTACAAGGTTTCGGCCGTTGTACGTTCCGGCCTTCTTCAGGTGATTGGAATGTCGAACAGGACCCTTTATTTCGCTCACTGGGTAGACTTTTCTAGTGCCATGTTTAATGGATGTCAGTTATCAGTTATCTCCTGTTAATTCCCCTCTCCAAGTTCTCCACTGTTTTAACCAGGTATTGAAATCACACTCTTTGGTTGCTGAAGACGTTTGGTTTATAATACCCAGAAATTCATACACAGATGTCCTCAAGGACTCATGGCACAGCGGATAATGGCGTTAATCAAATCCAGTGACAGAACCCAAAGAGTGTGAGTTCAGGAGATATTCGGCAACGGCGCGTATACTTCTCAATGACTAACAGAAGGTAACTCTTTTACTAAGTCGAGTAACACCAGGTTACGTGGGGCACGTTGATCGAATATCTCCGAAAATCTCAATTAACATCTGTCTATATTTCTGAGATGAGGTATTTAACTATTTACACGATTTGCATTGTTCGGTTTATTGTCGTGGTGTTTATTGTCACATTCACGACGTGTCGGACGTTTTAGCTCCGGCCTTCTTCAGGTCATATCCCGAAGAAACATATGTCCCAGTGAATGAAAGCGTTGGCTGGACTAATCCTTTAACTTGAGCGTTGTGAGTTCCCTACCTGACCGCAATAAAGGTGTGCAAAAGCATGGCGAGATGAGTTATCGAAGGGAGATCACTAAAATTAACATACGAAGAAAAGGCATAGCAAGGGCAGTTAGAATACTCTATCCCAATGAACTAAAAGTTTTCTGTTCGAAATTTCGATGTATATCACCTGAAGAAGGCCGAAGCGTATAATGGTTTGAAACGTCGTGATTATAACAATAAAGATACGGAGAATAGTCCGAACAATGCAAATACTCTTAAAAATTACTATTAGTCATGAAAAGTGGGTTCTCTATAATTATATTTACGAAAAATTGTTAGCACCGACTGTAAAAATAGAATCAGGCCCACATTCCAAAGATGTTATGCTCTGTTTAGTGAGACATGAAATTTGTCATCTATCATAAACTGCTAACTCAAAAAGAAATACTAAAATCGGATACGTGTTTTAATCAGTTGGAAGCATTATAGAAAATTGGCAGAATAAGGCCCTTCATTTGTTCATGGTAAAGGCTTACTTTTTTACAGGATAATGCATACCCCCCATCAAAAAAAAAAGAATCACACAGGAAAATATTATGGCAATAAATATGAAAGTGTTGCCTCATCCTCCTTACTCTCGTGGCCTTGCTCCATCTGACTATCATCTTTTCAGATAATTGTAATATTTTCGCAAGGAAACACTATTAGTCGTAAAGAGGTTAAAACTACTATTGAATATTTTATTTTGCATTGGAAGTTGACAATTCTTACGCCCGAGGTATAAACAATTTGCCAAATAGATGAGAATATATTATTGATACCAGACGGAAATGTTATCTTGATTAGCTATATCAAGATCAAGGAGCATTTGCATCTTTTCCATCTCCAAATGCGTCAGGGCTAATATTATAAATTTTCCACGTACAAGAAGGGTTGGTGACATGAATCAATATCAACTTGCTTGCACGAGATTTGTAATTTTTATGCTAAGTCTCTGCTTAATGTAAGTAAGATTTTAAACAATACACCCGATATATATATATATATATATATATATATATATATATATATATATATATATATTCTTGGGAAAAAAAAAACACTAAAATTCTATATAAATCCAATTACCGGAAACATCTCGCTTAAAGAGAGGCCTTGTCTATTAAACTCTCCCACTATCAACCTCAGCTTATTCAACAGCTAATTGTAATATTATCACATAATGTGGAGATATAAATATTTACGATTAATAGACTTCGAGAAATTATCTCGATCGAGATGTGGTGGGAGGAGAAGAAATTTTTCTGCTTTAAGGATTTACGTTTTAGTTACCGAATATTTAATTTTATTGCATTTTTCCCCTTGAAGATTGATAAACTTTAATCTGGAAACATATGTTTAATTAACATTATTAAGCTCCAAATGAAGTAAACGCTGTTTAATTACAATGGGTGATGCCAAAATTATGATAATGATGATTAATTAATCGGGTTAATGAGGAAAATAGGAAAAATAATATGTAATTACGTTTGCTGATGACCTAATCAGAAAATAACATCTTCAATATTTTAGGTATAAAAAATAAATTGAGACAACGGTCGTTTTGTTATGTTGATTGATGAGCAATGTAGAAAAAGTGGATAATTATTCTAGTTAATCAAAAATTATTATAAATTTATTTACCAATGTGAATAATTAATCGACAATAAGGTAGTTAAAGACACTTTATTTAATACACAAAGACAAATATATTTAATTACCTTCCTTAATGGTAGTCTAATGATTAGCGGCGAGACGATTTCAAATCTTTAATTAATCTGACGGTGTCACAACTACACAAATGCTCTATGCGGAAAGCATATATATTTGTCTGCATCCCGATCACCGCAGGTACGCATGAAATAGCAGGATAGCCCAAGCTTTTTAGACTTAAATGGCAAACCGTATTAGAGAAAAACACTTCAGAAACGAAAACCGTAATAAATGCAATAGGAAAGACTCTTTTTTTTTTTAAGAAGCAATATCAATTGACAAATAATAAAGAAATGGTATCTATGGAGAGCCATAACTGCCTATCTCCTTAAGAAACTTGAAATTAAAACGATGACTGAAACGGAGAAATGATGTTTAATTTTCATCAGTCAGTTATGTGCCATGCGTGATACACGCTTAGGCGATCATGTATCTTTCGATACACGACTGACAGATTTTTTTTTCGCGCAGTCGGTTGCTATCTCTTTTTGTGGTAGACCAGTTGCTATCTAAGGCTATAGAACCCAGTCTGTCCTGCTATTTACTCATAGAAGGGGGAGACGAGAAAAAAAAAAGAGGATTCATACCTTTCCCAAGAGTATTAGCAGAAAAGTGAATGTAATGGATTCGACTGGAATTCGAACTCGGCTTTCAGAAGTTGAATTAGAAAAAAATACAACACATTTATAGGCGTTCCAGAATTTATCTTCTTTACCTCATTTTGCGACCGAGAACAACAGTTATGTGCCATGCGTGATAGGGGGAGAAGAGAAGAAGAAGAGGTGTCATACCTTTCCGTTTGGTATTAGCAAGTAAGTGAATGTAAAGAATTCGACTGGAATTCGAACTAAGCTTTCCGATTGATCAATGGAGATTCAAAGAATGGGTAATCTTTAGTGCCTTTTTTCTAAATTTCGAATTCATTGTAGATGCAGATCATAAATGTGGATAAGCCGTAAAAATTCCTGTTTTTGTTCTGTCATTGATTAAGTAATTTTGCCTATCATCATCAATAAATAATATATTGCATACAGACACATATCTATCTATCTATCTATCTATCTATCTATCTATCTATCTATCTATCCCATTCTGTTCATATTATCTTAGTCTATTCATATCTATTTATCTATCTATCTATCTATCTATCCCATTCTGTTCATATTATCTTAGTCTATTCATATCTATTTATCTATCTATCTATCTATCTATCTATCTATCTATCTATCTCACGCAGTTTGTATTATCCACTTAGTCTATTCATATCTATCTATCTATTTATCTATCTATCTCACGCAGTTTGTATTATCCACTTAGTCTATTATATCTATCTATCTATCTATCTATCTATCTATCTATCTATCTATCTCACGCAGTTTGTATTATCCACTTAGTCTATTTATCTATCTATCTATCTATCTATCTATATCTATCTATCTATCTATCTATCTATCTATCTCACGCAGTTTGTATTATCCACTTAGTCTATTCATATCTATCTATCTATCTATCTATCTATCTATCTATCTATCTATCTATCTATCTATCTATCTATCTATCTATCCCATGCTGTTCATTTTATTTTAGTCTATTCATATCTATCTATCTATCTATCTATGTTCATTTTATTTTAGTCTATTCATATCTATTATCTATCTATCTATCTATCTATCTATCATCTATCTATCTATCTATCTATCCCATGCTGTTCATTTTTATTTTAGTCTATTCATATCTATCTATCTATCTATCTATCTATCTATCTATCTATCTATCTATCTATCTATCCCATGCTGTTCATTTTATTTTAGTCTATTCATATCTATCTATCTATCTATCTATCTATCCCATGCTGTTCATTTTATTTTAGTCTATTCATATCTATCTATCTATCTCTCTATCTATCTATCTATCTATCTATCTATCTATCTATCTATCTATCTATCTATCTATCTATCTATCTCGTCACTGAGTGCATTGGAAGATCATCCCCACTGACCCAAACATTGGCACACAAACGAGTTATGTGGAGAGAGTTGGGCCGGACAAGCATTGAGCTGCATTGTGACCCCACGACAACACCCGCTCATAATACTGACGATGATAAGGATGCAAGTGATGCATAATAAGCTTAAATGCAAAGATCGAACGAAAATGGTTTAATTTTTATCCTAAAAATCAAACTTATTGTTTAAAGCTTATCATTTTCACCACAAATTTCCGCTGCTTCGAAGGCATCGGGTTTTATTGCCACACGTCTTACATCAATTCTGAACCCCGGTTAAAACTTGCATTTAATAAAACCCAATGTTTATAATTTTACCCATTAATCATGCGATGTAGTAATTAGTCTATGAAAAATGCTTGGCTGCTTGAATGAGCACCAAGTCGTATTGGGAAACGTTTCTTTACTTGCTTGTTCATCTTTATCTCATTAGGCGTGTAACCTTCCCATATCAAGAATATGATCATTTTTAATACGAACAGGTGACAGGTGGAAGGAAAATATGTATGCCTCGATTGGCCTCGGGTTTAAGACTGAGTAAACATCAACATTCAAACCCTCTTTATAAAAACAAAACAAAACAAAAAGTTTGAAAGCAAATAAAAATTTCTATAAAAATAGGAATAAAAAGTGTCTCCTATTTCTTCGGTTTCAAGAAAAATTCAGCGGAAAACAGGAAATCTAATTAAAGAATTTGAAAATGCTAAAAAAGTTGCTATGAACTGGGAAAAAAAATTTTGAAATCGAAAAAAAAATGAGAAAGACAGCAAATTATCAGAAAAGAAAATAATGTATCGGAACCTGATCTTTGTGCGTGTGTGTGAATGCGTGTGTTCGTATGAAAAATGAAGTGTGTGCCTGTATACGTGTGTGGGTGACTGTATTTGTACATGTGTGTGTACGTGTGTATGTGTGTGCGTATGTTAGAGTGTGAAAGTCCATTTAAAAGAAGAACAGTGGGTGTGGTTGTAACATGAAAATGTTTACATTTCTATCTCGAATTCAAGGTAACAACTTGGATCCCAGTCGCGCGCGGTACAAAAAAATAGTCCACTTCCCTTGGTTGTTTCCCATTTAGGACATTTCAGGATTCAGGGATTGAACCAGATGTTTCTTCTTTATGTTCAATTGAGAAGAATCAGTTTGACAGAGACGACCCCCCCCCACTGGCAGTGCAATGGCTGTGTAAGATTTCTTTTCAACGAAATCTCTTTTTTTTTTTATTCAATCCCAAAATACAAAAACAAAAAAAAAAACAACACCCTTTCCTCTCTGAAGCGCAGTGGGACCATCCGTGCTTTTTGTATCGCGTATGCCAGTGTGTCTCTGTGTTGCATATATCTATGCATGAGTATATGCGAGTAGAAATCTATGAGTTTTTGAGAGAGGGGACGTGATTTCTGTGTGCAATTTGAGGGAAAAGCTATTGTGTATGTATTTATGATATTAAAATATTATTTCTTGTGAGAGAAAAAGAGATTGCGTATGGACGTCACTTTCAGAATGTCTGTAAATTTAGGAGAGATATTCGTCATTTTCTACGGACCATCTCCTCCAAATAAACGTGTAGTTATTTACCGAACGCCGTTTAGTAACTCGCAAGAGTTTCGTGGGAGAGCGTTTCTGTTGCGGCAGATATTAATTCGGGACGTTTTAGGTAATCAAACGAGCCTAGATTTTGTGTCATATTTGTATGCGTGTGAATTATTTCGGAAGTTTGTAGATTATATAACAACTCTAGTTTTTATCCAGTCGTTTACGCGTTTGTATAAGTGTTAGATTTGAAGATTTGGTACGCTTTCTGTTTAGCATTGTATAAACGAGAGAAGGCACGGTAGAATAATGGATAGAGAATCGGATGAAAGAATCGGAGAGCCGAGTTCGAATTCCAGTTGAACCCATTACATTCACTTCCGTTCTAATACCATTGGGAAAGCTATGAATCCTCTTCTTCTCCCCCAGCTATGTGTAAATAGCAGGACAGACCGGGTTCTATAGCCTTGTATGGCAACTGGTCTACCGCAGAAAGAAATGGCAACCTGCGGGAAAAATCTGCCTCATCAGTCCTGTATCGAAAGATACATGATCGTCTATTCGTGTATCACGCATGACACATAACTGACTGATAAGAAAACAGAAGGGGAGTGAGTGGAGGTTTTTAAAAATACTTTCAATGAGCTTCCATTTGAAGATACAAATAACAAAGACGCAAGCGAAAAAAATAACATAATTATTTTAGATCTCAATTTTTTACGCATATTACATTAATAAGATCAACTGAAATATTTCCTATAAATTGCACATCTGGCGTAAATTTAATAATTATCAAAAAGCTTTATCATACACAAACACACACACACACACACACATATATATATATATATATATATATATTAATGTAGTTTTAAGGTATACTATATATATATATATATATATATATATTATTTATATATTATATATGCGCGGTACTTATTGGAAAGCGCTCAATATCAGTGATAGAGCTAACATACGTAGTTGTATAGATGTGAGTTTGTAACCTTAGCTTTCCCGCCTTTGCAATCCTCAGACAAACCTGAGGGTCGCAATAGATTAATATTTGGGTAATTTTCTATGGCGGCACTCTCCTTCTGAGTGAGTTATTTTCTTTTTTATGACTGTAGCATTTTTAAAATCAAAATTATGGTTGAATTTATTTCTATGTATGACTAGTGCATTAGCTAAGTTGTTTTTTTTTTTTGTGAGGTCTCTTTTGTGCTCATAAATGCGTTTTTTTAAATTTCTACTTGTTTCTCCAATATATTGGGATGAACAGTTTTGGCAATTTATTTTATAAATGCCTGCTTCAGAAATATTAGTGCTATTATTGTTTGAAGATCTTAGTATATCTATAATGGTTTTGGAAGTGTTTGTGACTATTTCAAGATTATTTAGATGGGATAGGTTATTCTGGATAGTGGACGTGACAGAATTGGTCGCTAGTATTATGTATCTGTTTTCATGTGATTTATTATTGCGGATTATGTTATTAGTTTTGTTTCTTTTGTATATTTTGTATGCCTTTCTTCTTGCGTTGTGGATGAAATGATATGGATAGCTAATGCACTAGTAATACATAGAAATAAATTCAACCATAATTTTGATTTTAAAAATGTTACACTCATAAAAAAAGAAAATAACTCACTCAGAAGGAAAATTCTAGAGAGTGCCGCCATAGAAAATTACCCAAATATTAATCTATGCCCAGGTTTTTTTTCACCATTTCACCTTTCTTAACAAAATTACTGCTCTTACAAACAAATATACACAACAGATTCATAAAATCAAAAGAAAATGGTTGAATACATCAACACAGATATAATGACAATATTCTCCACACGTGACAAATACTGACGTTATTTTTCAGTTAAAAATATGAAAAATAGCGTTTCTCTACATTCCACTTGCTAGGTACATTCTGTTTTTGTTTTTTATTAGTTACTTTATTCAATTAATTTCATTTTCGTTTTTTGCTTTGATAAAGTCCACATTGGACGAAACGCGTCAGCAATTACCAGTTTTCCTATTGTCATATTTATTCATATATATATATATATATATATATATATATATATATATATATATATATATATATATATATTTCAAGGAATAAACACGCACACACACTAACAAATGTATGTGGGTGTATAAAATGAGTACAGTGTTTATTGTTATACATTAAGTTGATAATATCTAATTAAAAACGCACCACTTCTTTATTTTAATGTGGTGAGCATAGACATCACATTAAAATTAAGAAGTGATGTGTTTATTTGTATTATTTACGTCATCCGGACTATTGTCCTCAACTTTGTCGCCATATTTATCACAACGTTTCGGCCGTTGTACGCTCCGGCCTTCTTCAGGTGCTTGGAATTTCGAACTGAACCCTTTATTTCGCTCACTGGGGTAGACTGTTCTAGTTCCACGTGCCATGTTTTTTGATGGATGCAAGCTATCAGTTATCTCCTATTAATTTCCCTCTGAAAGTTCTCCACTGCCTTGACCGGGTATTGAACTCACACTCTTTGGGTCTTGTAACTGTATGTAACCAACGCCTTTATCCACTGTGCCATGTGACCTTGTTTATTTATATATTTAAGTAAATGCTCTGTTTATAATAACCAGTATTCCTCTGGCAACGAAATGGTATAGCATGCCAAACTATATCACGTTTCCGTATAGGATTCAGGTTCGATTCCTGTCGAAGGTCACATATTTTCTATGAAGTTTCCCAGACATTCAAGCCGTAAATGTTGCTAATACTGTTTATTATAAACAGAGCATTTACTTAAATATTTGTATCTTTAAAAATAACGTATAAAAATAAATATGTGAAAATAATTATCGGACTTAGTCCATTTCATAATATATAACGTCGAAGAAAGAAAGAAACGCTTCGAGCAGATATTATCGTTCGAGAGAAATCATGAGCAATTTGTAGTTAAAGCGGTAATTCGACTTAGATAACCAGACGCTTCCTCTGTAAGGATATACGTCAGACTACTGATTTGAAGGATATGTACGATTCCTTTCGGGGACACATAAAAAATTTACGGACAATAATACTTTTTATTATAAAAATAGCATTTACTTAAATATTTGTAACGTGTATATATATATATATATATATATATATATATATATATATATATATTATAAATGATGCGATGGATAAATTGTCGCCTATCTTACGCAAAATGTAAAATAATAGTGACATCACGTTTTAACAGATATGTATTACAAAATTACAAAAAAACTATTTTGAAATACTAAGTAAGTGTATTGATTCAATAAATTCGCCATTGGCTTTAGCAACGGTCTCCAGACGACTTCGAAATCTTCTGCAACTCTTCTGAACGGTCTCCTTTTTAAGTTGGTGAATGCTGCCATGATCCTTGCCTTCAGTTCATTTTTGGTGTTACACGGAGATTTGTTAGTCTCTCGCTCAACTCCTTCCCACACATATTAATCAAGGGTGTTGCAGTCTAGGGAGTTAGGTGGCCAGATGTAATGGGTGATCTGGTCGCAGAAATTCTCTGACAGCCATGACTGTGTGCTCATGTGTGTGTGTGGCATAGTGCGGTGTCCTGTTGCCAGACATAAGGTCTTACAATACCCAGCCTCTTCAACCAGGCCATCAGTGCCTCCTCAAAGGACTTGATGTAGGTATCTTTGTTGAGTTTGATGCCTCGTGGAAGGATGAATGGCACGATGACTAGTGATCACTCCAACGGCCTTCGTAATCACCATGAGACTCATCAAATTCTTTCTGAATCTTCGTTACTGTTCTCAGGTTGACACCTACAGGTTCGGAAATGTTCCTGTTAGAGCTTCCGGCCCGAATGCCATGCAGTATAGCATGCCATTTCCAAATTTCTGACGGTTTAGTTTGGTTTATTTTGTTTTAATGCATATCAACCTCAATGGGTTATTTAATGCCGACAACATTTTAGGATAGATTCGTATGAATAGAATATGTATTCTTTGGTTTAGATTGGTTTGGTTTATTTTGTTTTTGCCGACAAAATATTTTATTGCTGGTAATATTCTATTTTGTCAAAAATCTGTTTCTGGTAATATTTTTCCTTCAAAATTGTATTGCTGGTAATAATTCTTTTCAAAAAAGTATTGCTGGTAATAGTTAACTATTATCCCATAGCTGGGACCCTAACAGGTGCTACCACCCTGGTTCAGGGTGGACCAGGGAACACCAGCAATTAAGAGGTGGTTCCATGCTCCTCAAAACCTCCTGATCAGAGACCTTGCTGCTGGATGTAGTTTATTGCATTACCCAGGACGCGGATGTAGTTTAACTTCTTATCCAGGAGGAAAATTTATGACGGAGTGAATTGCGTTATGGTACTCTTTTTCTTAGAGACGCTTCTGAAATTAAAAACATCCCTACCACACACTAAGACATACACAGAACGCACACACTCAATTAAGCTGAAAAATCGAATCATCCTTGATAATGGCTAAAGGTATAGCCGAAAGCGCTCGGAAATCTAAAACATTTGGACAGTTCTTACACACCCTTTGTCCAGAAAAGAAAGCTTTTGTTAGAACACAAGAAAAATTAAAAAAGCTTAACCGTAGTCTGTCGTTTTTAATGAAACATGCATAAACGAGGGATTGCTTCCTAAATATACAACTATATATATATATCAAGTAAAAAAATAAATACAAATTTATTTGTAGTAGATACATATGTTTGAGCTGAAATGCTTGTTATTTTACACAGTTAAATTAATGTCATTATGATTACCTACGAAAAATATTAGGTTGGTGCAAAAATAATGACGTAATGATGTCGTTTTTTGACGTTAAAAAATACATCCAAAAACGACATTATTACGTTATTATTTTTGCACCAACCTAATATGAGATCAAACAATAATCGATCTTTTTTTCCAGTAGGGGGCGCACTGCTTTCGCCAATGTTTACCTTATGAATTATGCTACGGGGGACCATGGCGAGGCAAAATTGAATTGCCTACTTAAGGAATGGCCATCTTTTTGCCAGGACCATTAGAAGTCTATACGTATTAGCTTTATTTTCGACTCTAAAATACTGTATGTTTCTGTGCCTCTGTGCAAGTAACTAGATGATTTGCGAAAGAAATTTCATAAATAATAGCGATGCCTGTACATTTTCATCCTCCTACGAGCGCTTCTATTTCCCTGAAAACCTATCCTCTAAAGAAGAAATATCATATCAAAATTTATTAAACTTAACATAGTTTGGCATAAGGACAAAATAATGTGGTTTCTGTTGAATCCTCTCCTGAACAAATATTGAATATGTTGTCAAAGTCAATAACTCGCAAACAAACTTCGATTGTTGATTCTGTCAAATCAATCAAGCAATCCTGCTTAAAGGAAAAGAGATCGATGAAAGAGAATCATGGAATAAGCAATAAACTGTCTATTCAAATTTATAATAAAAAAATGTGAAATTCGGATTATTCCGTACAAAAATCAAAATCAAACATAGCACAAACGGATGCCAATGTTAGCCGGCCATGTTTCGTATGCAAAAATATGACTGTCATTTCAGATTTAGCTTTGCTTAGTTGACTCGTAACGAATGTTATCGCAGTGAAATGAGTTCGTATTGTATCATTTAGTTGTATCTTTTGCTTTGTTATTTTTCTTGAGTGCAGAATCTCATATGCATTCTGTTTTCCATGTTTTCATACAGTGAACGTGGAAATCTTCTGACAGCGGAGGTACAAAAATGATCGTCATCAATAATAATGCATAAAATCAACAAATGCAGAAACTTTACAGTTAATCTTTTAATTTAATCAGCTTATATTCTTTGTTACAGAGAAAACTTTTTGGCTGCAATCTTTCTAATCTGCAGGTATTTTGTTTATGATTTCAACAATGCACGCCTTCGAGACCAGTAAGATCTTCGAAACTGGGATTAGAAGAATTTGTTTTTTTTAATGTAGAGTCGAAATGCCGTTGTCAGAAAATGACGATTTTTTTTTAAGTGTTGTTTCTGAGATCTTTTCCTCGTAATTCACGATGAATGGATTTTGTTTAACTTCATTTTCCGAAAAAGTTCAATTTCATCAGCATATTTCAGAGAAGTCGGGATGTAATCGAAGTTTTCAGTGACTTGATTTTTTTAAAAAAGTAAGTGAACGGAAGAATCGTTCCTAAAAGTATGATTGTTCCGTGGTAAGTGCAATCAATAAGAATAATTAGGATTGTTTATTGAAAATTAACATTGATTCATTGTTTTCTTAGATGTAGCATTATCCTTCTGATTAATTGTAAACTAGTTTTTGTTTCATCTTGCTTTTGTTATTTTTATTGCAACGCGCAGGGTGTTTTTTTTATTCTACGACCTCCATATTATGTGTTCTGTCCCATCAGGGCGTTGGCGATCATGGCTTTCTGCAATTCTCTATCCATTGTAGTTCTTAATAAAGTTTGTGTTTTTGCTATCTTTTCTAACCCTGTCGTTGCAAGCTCGTTAGGTAGATAATGCGCTGTTTTCATCTGTCCCTCTTGACATTAATATGGCCTGTGAATATCAGATTTTCTAAGCCTTATTTGGTCATAAAATGCCCGAGAAATTTCAGCTGTCTCTTTCTGATGCTAACTATAAGCGTCCATTTTGTTTCCATTTTCTCAAAGACTTC